>VMDR010019229.1:0-18499 GCA_007922815.1 Macrotus californicus
GGGAGGGGATAATGGGGGGGAAGATGAGAAGGGTTTTCAGGAACAACCATAAAGGACACATGGACAAAACCAAGGGTGGGGAAGCAAGGGAGGGAGGTGGGGATGGCTTGGGTGGTAGGGGAGGGTCGTGTAAATGCAGACAACTATACTTGAACAACAATAAAATAATTTTTAAAAAAAGAAAGAATATTTTACCTGATGTAGATATGTATATTTTGATTACAAAAGCTGTATGTGGAGACAGTAGGAAATTTATAAGATATGGAAAAACACAAAGCAGGAAATAAAAATTATCCCATCAGCAAAAATAACCATGTTTTCCAGTTTCTTCTCTTTATATATATATACATTTAGAAACTTATCTATTATAAATGCAAAATTAGTATAATAATATTCTTTATTTTTTATTATATTTGTGACTTTTTTATTTTTTAATTATATTTTATTGTTTATGCTATTACAGTTGTCCCAATTGTTTCCTCTTTGTCCCCCTCCACACAGCCCCTCCCGACACCCTCAGGCAATCCCCACACTGCTGTCTATGTCCATGCATCAAGCATTTATATTTTATGGCTATTTTATTCCCTATGCTGTAGTTACATTCCCATGGCTATTTTGTAACTACCAATTTGTACTTCTTAATTCCTGTACCTTTTTCACCCACCCTCCACTATCCCTCTTCCCTTCAGCAACCATCAAAATGTTCTCTGTATCTATGATTCTTTTTCAGTTCTGCTTGTTTATTTTGTTTTTTAGATTCAATTGTTGATAGATAAGTATTTATTGTCATTTTGTTGTACATAGTTTTGATCTTCTTTTTCTTCTTTTTAAAGAAGATCCTTTACATTTCATATAATATTGGTTTGGTGGTGATAAACTCCTTTTGCTTTTTCTTATCTGGGAAGTTCTTTATCTGTCCTTTGATTCTAAATGATAGCTTTTCTGGGTGGAGTAATCTTGGTTGTTGGGCCTTTCTTTCCATCACTTTGAATATTTCTTACCAATTCTTTCTAGCCTACAAAGATTCTTTTGAGAAATTAGCCGATAGTCTTACGGGAGCTCCCTTGTAGGTAACTAACTGGTTTTCTCTTGCTGCTTTTAAGATTCTCTCTTTGTATTTAACCTTTGCCCTTTAATTATGATATGTCTTGGAGTGGATGTCTTTGGGTTCATCTTGTTTGAAACTCTCTGTTTTTCCTGGACATGTATGTCTATTTTCTTCACCAAACTAGGGAAGTTTTCTGTCATTATTTTTCAAATAGATTTTCAATTTCTTACTCTTTCTCTTCTGCTTCTGGCACTCCCATGATGCAAATGTTGGTACACTTGAAGTTGTCCCAGAGGCTGTTTACACTATGAAGATAGCTTTTTGCTTCCTTATGTTCCAAATCATTGATTTGATTCTTGGCTTCATCCACTCTACTGTTGATTCCCTGACAATTGTTCTTTATTTCAATGAGTGTATCCTTCATTTCTGACTGGATCTTTTTTATGCTGTTGAGGTCCTCACTAAGTTCCTTGAGTATCCTTGTAACCAGTATTTGGATCTCTGCATCTGATAGATTGCTTATCCCCATTTTTAGTTTTTTTTCTGGAGTTTTGATCTGTTTTTTCATTTGGGCCATGATTCATTGACTTCTTATTTAGGGAGGTTCCCTGTGTTTGTTTCTATGTATTAGGTAGAACTACTACATCTCCCAGGCTTGATAGAGTGGCCTAATGTAGTAGGTGTTCTGTAGGGTTCAGTGGCACAGCCTCCCTAATTACCCAAGCTGGGTACCCCAGGTGCACCCATTGTGGACTGTGTACACCCTCTTGTTGTAGTTGAGTCTTGATTGCTGTTGGCATGTCCAAGGTCAGCAACCACTTGTGTTCTGTCCCGGGTCATACAACATAAGCTACAAAGTGATCTGCAGATGACTGCTACTTGTGCTGCACTTGGAGGTACCCAGGTGAGGACAAGCTGTGAACCAAGGCCAGCTGCTGCTAGTGCCAGGCCTGATGCCACTTTGCTAGAGGTACAGGGTTCACTGAAGCCAGGTGTTCTTGTCTGAATTTAGGAAAATCTGAAGCATGGGCCAAGAAAAGGCATTTGTATGTAAAAGCCACTGGAAACAGCTTGAGTGGGCCTGAAAGTTGGTCAGAGCAGGGCGTCAGGGAATCACTGGGGTGGGACAAACAGTGTGAGCCAGGTTGATGCAGTCTCAGATATGGTACCTTTCTGCCAGCTCTGTAGGGGAAGGACTCAAAAAAAAAACAAAAAAAAAAACAATGGCCTCTGCTAGCACTTATGTCTGGGAGAAAGCTGCCCCCCAGCTCTTACCCTGATGCCAAACAACTCAGTTCTTCCTCATATGTCTCTGATGCCTTTTAACCTGCTTTCCTGGCACTAGAGCTCAGAACAGTTGAGTCTGAGTAAGTCTGTTCATGGGCTCTTTAAGAGGAAATGTCTGGGATTTTAGCAGTTTCTGTCTTCCACAGTCTCAATCCCTGCTGGTTTTTACAGCCAGAGGTTATGAAGACTTCTCCTCCTGCCACTGGAAACCTGGGCTGAGGGGCCTGGTGTGTGGCTGGGACCCCTTACTCTTGAAATATCCTTCCCAATTTTTATCTACCACACATGGGTGTGGGACCAGCCCATTCCATGTGTTCACCCCTCCTTTCAGTCTTGATGTTGTTTCTTATTTATTTCTGTAGTTGTAGGACTTCCATTCAGCTCAATTTCTGACAGTTCGGAATGATAGTTGTTCTATACTTTAGTTGTAATTTTGATGTGGTTGTGCAAGGAGGTGAGCTGTGTTTTACCTAAGTCACCATCTTGACTGGAAGTCAAATGACTAACAACTTTGGAAGACAGAGCAAGTGTTTCTCTCTAGTTCAAGGGGTATATTTACTATATAGTCCAGTGTAGTGACGATAACATCTCCCTCTGGGCAAGAGGGCAGATGAGTTAACTGTGCATCATAAAATATTTAAGTTCTCTAAGCTCATGTTTCTTCTCCTGTAATCCAACCCATTGTGTATGCAGGTTTTGTCTGACCCTCTTAGCTTCTCTCTGGGAACTGGGACTCACTGAACAAGCATAAGAAAATGCTGATACTCTGGCTTCTACTTTTATGATGAATGATAAAGTCCTTTTCAGCTGGCCCAGGAGTTGCATGGGTTTTACCAGGACCATGAAACTGTGGCAGACTAAAGTATTAGCTTGCAAGTAGAGTAAAATCATAGATGCTTCACAATTTTTTACACATGGTTTCTTCCCTTAAAGAATTATTGACAAATAGTAAAGTTTATAGAAGTACTTCAAATTGAGTTCAATCCATAGTAGAAGCAGAGAGCAGACCCCAGAGAGCCCTGATCAGCCCCACTGCCAGCCTAGTTACTATCACACTTCAAGAGGAGCCACAGCTGCCTCTAGCCATCCCCAGTCACCATCAGGGCAACCATGAGCAGTGAGATTGAGACCCAGCAGCAGCCCGATGCTCCCTCCACCCTGTTTCGCACCCTCAGTGCTGCTGACACCAAGCCCAGCACTATGGGCAGCAGCAGCCCAATCTGGGTGGCCTCACATCGGCAGAAACAAGAAGGTCATCACAATGAAGGTTTTGGGAACACTAAAGTGGTTCAATGTAAGAAAGAGAAAGGGTTTCATCAACAGGAATGACACCGAGGAAGATGTATTTGTGCACCAGACTGCCATAAAGAAGAATAACCCTAGGAAGGACGTTCACAGTATAAGAGATGGAGAGACAGTGGAGTTTGATGGTGTTGAAGGAGAAAAGGATGAGGAGGCAGCAAACGTCACAGGCTCCGGTGGAGTTCCAGTGCGAGGCAGTAAATATGCAGCTGACTATAACCCTTATAGACACTATCCAAATTGCAGGGGTCCAACACCCAATTACCAGCAGAATTACCAGAATGGTGAGGGTGGGGAAAAGAATGAGGGATCGGAGAGTGCTCCCAAAGGCCAGGCCCAACAGCACTGCCTCTACTGCAGGTGATGGTTCCCACTTTACTACATGCAGAGACCCTATGGGTGTGGACCACAGTATTCTTGTAATGGGGAATGAACACACTATACTTATATAAAGCTACCCATATTAATCTAAGTAAATATTAAGCCCAGCTTGTTACTCTAACCTGATTTTTCTCTCAGAGCTAGTTTACATGTTAGAAGTTTCTAAGTATACTTTACTAGAAGCAATAGGTTCCGCTCCTATGTAAACCTAAGAAACAGTCTGACAGTCTGACCTCAGAGTCCCTCCCACTCAAGGACGGACCATAAAGATCCATATCAGGACCAGCAAGGACACCAGCTAGAGTGTCCACAACTCCTCCCCCTGTTGCTTTCCCTCTCTTCCCTCCTCTTAAAAACCTGCCTGTGCTAAGATGTTAAATTGAAAATCTCCCAGCAGTAATCAAAGTTATATCAACCCAGATTTCAGTTCTCTTTCAAGTTTTGAGATATGCTGGCCAAGAACCACAAGTGCCCCTGGGAGGGAGGAATGCTAATGCCAATAGAGAGATAACACCAGATGAAGGGAGTGGGCTTGGGAAGAAGTTACTGGAATCCCCTTTCAGGACTCCCTCTCCTTACTCCCAAGAGAAACAGCATGCCCACATTCCCCCTGGGAAGTCTCCCCTCTCCTGAACTCTCAGCAACTCCCTGTAAGAATCCCTGGCTTGACCAGAGAGGGAATATGGGTTTTTGAGCACAAGAAAAGTCCCCCAACTCCCAAATTGTTGGCAATTGGAATAGACTTCTTTCTCTCTCCTTAGCACCTATCTCCCAAATTTAGCTTTCAAGGTGACAGGCAGTCCAGATCTGGGTACAAGTCATTTTCCCAGTTTCATTCCAGCCCTCCTGTGCAAGGGGAAGTGATGGAGGGTGCTGACAACCAGAGTGCAGGAGAAAAAGGTAGACCAGTGGGACAGAACATGTGTCGAGGCTATAGACCATGATTCCCCAGGGGTCTTCCTCACCAAAGACAGCCTGGGACAGCAGTGAAAAAAAAAAAGAAAAATCAAGGAGATGAGACCCAAGGTGAGCAGCCACCTCAACAGTCCCTATTCCTGCAACTTCACCTGATACAGGTGCTCAGAAAACCCCAAACCACAGATGGCAAAGGAGCAAAAACAGCCCATCCACCAGCTGAGAATTCGTCCCTTTGGAGGCTGAGCAGGGTAGACCTGAGTAAAGGGCTGGCTTATCATCTCCACCATTATCTGCTTCAGTCATCCCATGCAAAGAAGTGATATGAAACTCCAGCAATAAGAAGTGAACAGAAGACCAGAGCTGAAATCCTTAAGTGCGTGCTGTTTGCCTGTTGACCAGATAACTAGAACTATCTGTCTTATCTCTGCAGCATGGGGTTTTTATTATTTTTCCCCCAAACTGTCTTTCTGATAATGACAAAGATGTTTTTGTTCACCACTTTCTAATTTTATTGTATTTTTTCCATTACCATTTATGCCCACGTGTCCTCTTCCACCTCCACCCCATACTCTGCCCCCGCAATCACCACATTGTTGTCCATGAGTTTTCTCTTTTTTTCTTTTTGTTTGATTCCTCCACTCCAACCCCTCACACCGTAGATTTGATTTTTCTCAATACACTTTTAAAGGTTTTTAAATTGTTTCATATCTGGTCAAGCTGAGATTTTAAGAACCTCATTTTTAATTGGTAATAAAAGTTTACAACTTGATTTTTTCAGAAAAGTCAACAAACTGCAAGCACCTGTTAAATGTCTTAGATCTTTGTCAAAAAAAATTTGTTTCAAATTGCTTTTGTACCAAAATCATATAGTTATAAAACCTGTTCATGACAAATAAAGCAGTAATCTGCTTTTGTTCTTACATATATATACATATACATGTGTGCGTATGTGTGTGTATAAACGCATTTACATCACTGGTTAAGTTTGGGAAAGTCAATCATTTTCACACACGTTCTCATTCATAGTCTGACTGACTGGAGTGGGTGTTGGCAGAATATGGCCCCCCTGAGCCAAATCTGGCTCAGTGCCTGTTTTTGTACATAAAGTCTTATTGGGACACGGTCATGCCAATTCACTTATATATTATATTGCCTGTGGCTGCTTTTAAACTACAGTGGCAGGGTTGAGTACTTGTGACCGAGATTATGTGGCTTACAGAATCTAAAATATTTCCTATATTTACTTGCACAGAAAAAGTTTGCCACCAACCCTCGGGTTAGAGGACTATTGTGTCGATACTGCATTCTATATCCCTTATAGTGAATACATTCCCTCTCTTCCACCTGTCTCCAGCTCGTCCCATCTATTTAGTGACACTAGAACTGCCTTGATTATCCCTATAGTTTGCCTTGCTCCTCACTTCCAATGCCAGATACAAGATTCCATTTATATCTCTTGATGTATTCTAAGTCAGGCACACTGAGAGACTAGCCTCTGTTCTAATGGGAACCCCATGAAACATTCCTGGCTGCAGTGATAGATTGGTTTAATGTTAGAGTTCTCTTGCTACCAGAGTCTGTGCCAGCAGCTCTAAGTCTCTCTGGACTTCTATCTTGTTAACCAATTCTTGTCTAAGCTTTCGAACTCTGCTAAAATCACTCATCACCCATTCACACTCTCTGGAGCTGCATGTGTACTCATTCTGAATTGCCTACCTAGACTCAGACCTAGGCTCTGTTTGGCTGTGTTTAGCTGGATTTCAGCTCTTTCACACTAGGTTCCTTTTTCTACACATCTGATGTTATCCAGATCCTAAACATCTATCAAATGGCAGAACAGTGAAGAGACAAGCAATTTTACAAATTTTTAAAGCCATCTTTGTATTTATATGAATCTTTGCTGTAGTAAATAATATTCATATTTACTATACACACCTTGTCTGATGTAAAACTTAACATTTCAAAGCTGGATCCAATTAAAAATAATATCACGGGCAGTGGAATTGGAAAGTCTTTCAGGTGTAGGTTCAAAAATGCTGCAAAAAAATGTCTTTATTAAAAAGCAGTGAAATATTTCATTTTAAGAACTTTAATTTGATATGATTTTTTTTTTTAATATCAATGTGCGGTTGCCTCTCACACACCCCCTACTAGGGATCTGGCCTACAACCCAGGCATGTGTCCTGACTGGGAGTCAAACCAGCGACCCTTTGGTTCGCAGGCCAGTGCTCAATCCACTGAGCTACACCAGCCAGGGCTGATATGATTTCTTAATACTGAGGGCAGTGAAATACTGTTCTACTGCTCACGTCCTGTAAGTCCTGTATTCGAAACCCTCCTTCACAGTTAAGCACACAGAATCAGTGTAATTGCTAATCCACTAGATTCCCGCTTGACCTGTTTGTTATGTGAAGTACCTCATTCCTTTAGAATTCTTGGTAAATAGTGCTAGCAATCACTGGTTCTTGGCTTACTACTAAGATGTTTATAGCAGTTTTTGCACATGCTGTAAGTTGAGTGGTTTCTTTAGCAATCCTGCAGTGAGAGGGTAATAAATAAACTGTAATAAAATCTCCTGGCTGATTCCCAAGGTAACCATGAGGAACTAGCTACAATAATTCTTGCCATGAGAAAAACCAGCTACCTATTACTAGTTAGCTACCACACATTAGAAAACCTGAATATTTAACTTTGTTCAGTGCAATAAACAATATCACAACATTTTCTTCGGCTTAATGTTTTCTGCTTCTTTTTAATATGATGACTTGTCAGGTGAAAAAATGCCAAAAAAAAAAAAGTGCCTTCTTTTTGTTTCTCCAGTGTTCTTTTCTTCTAAGAGCTGGGAATAATTTATTTTTTGTACAAAACCAATGAGACATCCTGTCAAGTGGTTAAAAAATAACTGAACCATGCAGAAGACCTGTCACTTCGAAAATACTTTGTCCAAGTGGAGAAAGCGGTGGGACAGCTAACTTTAAAATATGAATGAAACTATAGTTTATGGTGAAGCCGATAACAAAAAAATCCCCCAGCCCTTAATTTTCTGCATACCGGTTTCAATTTTTCCCTTCATTTAAATTTTTCCATAACCTAGCAAGTTAGAAGGTGTGAATATTTTGAACCCAATAGAGGTAAAGAATATGAATTAGATTTGACATGTTTCTTCTCAGGGGTCACATTATTGTTGGATTCATTTAATTGAAAATCTTGGAATAAAAGTATGAATTTAGGAACAAAATTCTAATTTCCTATTATTGCTACTTAAAAAAATTCTATATGATGACTTTTACAGAATAAATCCATAGAATAAGCTAAAATAAAGAGTTACACCTACCTCCAATTATGCAGCTCAAAGGCAATATTAAAATGATTTCAGGGAGGTCCGGAGGATAATTAATGAACTGATTCCTGATAAATTCTACCCACGTGCCAGTAAATGCTTTGTTAAGATAAGTGAAATTGTAAATATTGGAATTAAAATCCATTCTGTTGTTTCTTACAGACCACCTGAATCCAACTCTTACGACGTTTTGCAAAAGTCACCTAAGATCAAAGGAAAGTAAGATTTGCATACTTGGTAGTCTTCTAATGCTTTTATTTTAAAAGAAGAAAGAAAAATGCTATATCTCCTTAATTATTTCTAGTAATATCTTAGGGTCTGTCAAAATTTGGGATGCCTTCCCCTCCTATGATGCTTTCAACTTAAATAAGAGAGAAAAAATATAACCCCAAGTGACAGAGACTAGCTACAGGTTAGATGAAAAAGCTTTTCAGACAGTTGGATAGAGGCCGGGTGCATAATGCTGAGCGAACACAGGGTGTCACTGGTAGTTGGGTATCTCAATAACCTTGTCCATAGGGAGGGCAGACTAGAACGAGCTGTAATGGGTACAGATGCAGCCGTCACTCATTTTAGCAGAGAGGGGATGTTTGATATTGTACGGGCTGCACAGTAACTTTGTTTTGTCTCACTTTATTATGGCCTCAGAATGACTTCATTGGGTGTTGATATTCTGTGGGATTGTTTATGGCCAACAGGAGAGTAACATAGACTAGTTGTAAGCACCAGACTAGACTCTAAGTAACAACGAATGAGACCTAGCTCTGAGTGTCAGACTGGTTCCCTCATGTCGGTCGGGAGCTGCTTTTTTTGTTTGTTTGATTTTTGTTTCACCTTAGAGAAATTTTGAGTTCCGAAACCTCACTTTAACATGTCGAGAGCTGGAGGTAGACCAAGGGATCTTGAAAATAATATAAGTGATAGAGCAGAACAAGCTCAGTTATCCTTGTGAGAGAGAGATTCTTAACCTTAACTACACATTGGAACCACTTAGAGGGTTTTAAAGGTACAGGTGCCTGGGTGGCACCCTTAGAGGTTAATTTAATTTAATTGGTCTGAGACCTGGGGAATAGGAACTTTAAAAGCTTCCCAGTGATTCTAAGGAGGAGCCATATTTAGAAACACTGCCCTAGGAGAACTCCATGCCATTGTGATAGACTGGTGATATTTCTTCTTGGTTAATAGTAAACTACTGAGGACACATTAACTTACTCACTGTCACTCTAGGACTAAACTTCCTGGGGTGACCAAAACAAAATTATTTTCTGAATCATAGTTATACATTCCTATGTGCTTTCAGAATTTAACACACTTACATAGTCTATTGTTTTTTTCAGACTAAAAGTGAGGATTCATATCCCCATAAGCACTTTTTTCATTTCTAAAATTGTTTATTTGAAAGCTTTAATGAGTTTACACATTCGATCCTAATAAATCCCTTTTAGAAAAGGATAAAAGTACTCCAAGTCTTTTCCTTGAAATTTAAATTATATGAGCACTATTTTGGCTGTGAATATGTGGCAAATACTCAGTTTGGCTTCTTCAACCTCTACTTCAAATTCTCCTAACAAACCTTTCACCCAAGAAATGATCTTGCCCTAAATTAACAGGTAAACGCTAATATTATTCTAGTTTAGTAATTTAAAAGATATGGGTGAAGAACAAGCAGTGAGAATAAACACTTTCGATGTAATTAAAATTCTTCTTTAGCTTAAATTGACTTTTGACCATTTATGAGCCTATGTCTCATTAAGAAAAATATACTGATTGGTCTTGCAATTACCACATGTTTCCTACGTTAATTTACTAATAAATTAGATAATGGCTAAATTCTCTTTGCATGTGGATTTCATTATCGACTGTCCTCTCAAAAATGGCATGTTGATTTGTCCTTAACAGTCAGCCTTCTGAAATTCTCTTTCCCAGGGAGAAGTCCTATTCATTCACCCTGTTCCTGGAAATGGTAAGCCTTTTTTCCTCTTAATCAGTACATCTTGCAAGATTCCGGTAACAAAGGATTCCTGAAGAGGGCACTGTGAGGTCCCAGTAATCTTCACAAAATGCCAAGCTCTTACTTAACGTTTCAGGACAGACAAACAACTGGATTGGCTGATCTCGGTCAGCTCTCCCACCACACAACGCAACAGCCAGCTTACTCACAGACGCGGAAGGTGGGGGGTCTGTGGCCTGCCTAATGCGTCTTCGGCGAGAATGAGCTTTTCCTCCCTCTGAGCTGCGGCTCAGCTCCAGGCATAGCATCAGTGGGATTTCCTCTCAGTACCTCATTAAAGCAAAGGAACAAATACCAGCCAGGAGAATAGTTAGAAAAGGTGACGTAGGAAGTTACTGGAGAAGGGGCAGGGGGTAAGGAACAGGCGTTTCAACTGAGAGGCTGATTGATCTTTGGGTAAGTCCTTGATTAGCGAGCTTCCAGCTGCTGCAGGAAAGGTGGAAACTCCAAGAGATAACGGTTGGCCTAATCTGTGGCTGGCATACATTTATTTGTTGCTCTTGGAGGGGAAGCTGCAGAAGAAAGTACCAGAGTGAAGGGTAATTTCCAGAAGGGGGAAACTAGGGAGGGCTCACCATCCAAAGCCTCCGGAGGAATATCCTGTGGCATGTAAGTGAGAAGTGAAGGCTAGCTATTCGGTTCACCGCAGAATAGTCAAAACCAACTGCACAACCTCATGACAGTTACTTGCTCCAAGTCCCGCCCCTGGCCCACACTCATTGGCTTTGAGCTTATAACCCCTGACTTGATTGGCTGATGAAGTACAGTCCTCCAAGGTGCTACACGGCATCATTTCCCTTGCACATCTAAGGCAGCCTTCAAAGACTTAAGGTGTGTTCATGCTTTTAAAAATAAACAACAGTCAGAAGGAACCTTCAGAAATTGTATTGCTATGTTAATTTAGAGCTTTGGTACAGTGAATTTCTGACAAAGAGCCCATGGACACTGCTTTCCCCAAATTCTAGTAGCAGTGAGTTTCCTGGATAAAAGAGGATCATAGAGATTTTTGAAATGTGATGATGCAGGTTTCTGGGTTAGGGGGAAAAAAAATCAATAGCTATTTTGAGCATATGGGAGAATGGAATCAAGTCAGACAGGCAAGGTGAAATTTTTAGGAATAATAATATATTCATTTCTTTTTTCTAGGCATAATATGTAAAGGATATTTTCATTGAAATTACTTATTGATATTATCATTGAGTCAGTTTTCATATTCCCACTCTCATCATAAAATATTTGGGGAGAAATTTTGCAATGATTTTGAAATGTAGATACTTCTTTGGCTTGTGCAATACCTTTATATAATTTTATTCACACAAAGCCCTTGTGAAACTATTCTGATTCCTAAGGGGAAAAAAATGTGCAGAGGAAAGAGGTCAAAGAAAGGGCAAGACAAACCCACCAAACATAGAAGTAAATGCAAAAGAATCTTTGATTAAATTATCCTCCTGGCTGACGAAGAAGTACTCACATCCTTCACAAGGGGTCTTGTGGCCACAAAGCAAGAGACTTTGCTGACGGAAATTCTTTTCACAGACTTGAAAAGGTAAATCCATTTTAGGACTGGTCAGTCAAGAAAACTAGGGAAGGCTGTTAAAACTGAGAGTTGCACATAATATTTTAATAAAATAAAAGTTGAGATTGCTGATGAGTAACTCATTTAGATGATAATATAAGGACCACATGCAAGATCTCTTCTATTAGATCTAGAGTTAGATTAGCAATGAAAAAATCACTATATACACTTGTGAGAATATTGACATTTATTTAAAGTTATTTTATTTTCTCTGTGTTTCATTTATTTTTCTACCTCACTTAATTCTACCCCAATAAATACATTTTTATGTAATTTATCTGGGTGGAATTTAGTGGGAAATAGTCATGGTTTATTTCTATAATATGTACTATGATTTCCTCTCAGCCATTATTTGCTTGTTAACATCTTGATTATGCTTTTTAAGAATTCACCATTACTAAACTTATTTATTTATTTTTTAAATTATATTTTATTGATTATGCTATTAGTGTTGTTCCAATATTTTCCCCTCTGCCCCCCTCCACCCAGCAACCCTGTATTCCCTCAACCAATCCCCACAGCTTTGTTCATGTCCATGGGTCATGCATATAAGTTCCTTGGCTACTCCATTTCCTGTACTGTACTTTACATCCTCATGGTTATTCTGTAACCACCTATTTGTACTTCTTCATTCCCTGACCTCTTCACCTGCTCTCCCACAAACCCCTCTCAACTGGTAACCATCAAAATGCTCTCCATATCCATGATTCTGCCTCTGTTCTTGCTGTTTGCTTAGTTTGTTTTTTAGATTCATTTGTTGATAGATGTGTATTTATTGCCATTTTATTGTTCATAGTTTTGATCTTTTTCTTAAATAAGTCTCTTTAACATTTCAAATAATAATGGTTTGGTGATGATGATCCCCTTTAGTTTTTTCTTGTTGGGGAAGCTCTTTATCTGCCCTTGAATTCTAAATGATAGCTTTGCTGGGTAGAGCAATTGTGGCTGTAGGTTCTTGCTTTTAATGACTTTGAATATTTCTTGCCAATCCTTTCTGGCCAGCAAAGTTTCTTTTGAGAAATCAGCTGATATTCTTATGGGAACTCCCTTGTAGGTAAAAAACTGCTTTTCTCTTGCTGCTTTTAAGATTCTCTTTTTTTATTTAACCTCTTATATTTTAATTATGATGTGTCCTGGAGGGGGCCTCTTTGCATCCATCTTCTTTGGGACTCTCAGTGCTTCCTGGAGTTGCACGTCTATCTCCTTCACCAAATTAGGGAAGGGTTTTCTGTCATTATTTTTTCAAACAGGTTTTCAGTTTCTTGCTCTTTCTCTTCTTCTGGCACCCCTATGGTATGAATGTTGGAAAGCTTGAAGTTGTCCCAGAGGCTTCTTACACTTTCATCATTTTTTTGAATTCTTTTTTCTTCTTCTTGTTTTGATTAGTTGTTTTTTGTTTCCTTATGTTCCAAATCACTGATTTGATTCTCAGCTTCATCCACTGTACTGTTGTTTCTCTGCCAATTGTTCTTATTTCAATTAGTGTATCCTTCACTTCTGACTGAGTCTTTTTTGTGCTGTTGAGGTCCTCACTAAGTTCCTTGAGCATCCTTATAAACAGTGTTTTGAACTCTGCATCTGAAAGATTATCTCCATTTTGTTTAGTTCTTTTTTTGGAGTTTTAATCTGTTTTTTCATTTGGGCCTTGGTTCTTTGACTTCTCATTTTGGCAGGCTCCCTCTGTTTTTTTCTATGTATTAAGTAGAGCTACTATGACTCCCTATCTTGGTAGTATGTTCTAATGTAGTAGGTGTTCTGCGGGTTCCAATGGCACAGCCTCCCCTATCACCCAAGCTGGGTACTTGAGATGTGCCCTTCGTGTGTGCTAAGTACACCCTCCTTTTGTAGTTGAGCTTTAATTGCTATTGCCAGATAAATGGGAGAGATTTACCCAGGCCAGTCAGAAGCAAGGACTGGCTGTGACCACCAACCACCAACCTCTGCCCTCTGTGGAGTATCAGCTGTGTGGGGGCAGGGTAGTGGTGTTCCAATGTGGTCTATAGCTCTTTACTGGTGGCACAGGCTCTGGGGTTTCCTGGGTGGTACAGTGAGTGGTTTCCCCAACTGTGTTCTAACCAGGACCACCCTGCATGAGCTATAAAGTGCTGCCTGTGCTGGGCTTGGAGATTCCCAGGCAAAGCCAAGCTGTGAATCTAGTCTGGCTGCTGCTAGTCCCAGGCCTAGGGCCACTAAGCAAGAGGTATAGGGGCTAGGTGCTCACTGAGGTGGGCTGTTGATTGTTTGAGAGGATATAGGAAGTTTTGAAGCATGAGCCAAGACTAGCCATTTGTATGGAAAAGTCATGATTAACAGGTTGGGCCTGTAAGTTGAGTGGGACTGAGTCTCAAGGGATCTCCAGGTTGGGTTGAACAAGTTAGCCAGGTTGATGGAATCTCAGATATGTCTCCTGCCTGTGGGCTTTGAGGCTTTCTAGGGGGAGGGCTAGAAGAAAGACAATGGCCTCTGCATGCCTTTCAGTCTAATAGAAAGCTGGCCCACAGGGAATCTTTAAGGTTCTCTAGGTATAGTATCATGTCATCTGCAAATAGAGAGTTTCATTTCTTTCTACCTCATCAAAATTAATTTAACCAGGGACGTGAAAGACTTGTACTCAGAAAATTATAACACATTGAAGAAAGAAATTGAAGAAGATACAAATAAATGGAAGCACATGCCATGTTCATGGATAGGAAGAATTAACATTATTAAAATGTTCATACTACTGAAAACAATCTATAGATTCAATGCAATTCTTTTCAAGCCACCAAGTATTTCACGTATTTCACAGAACTAGAACAAATATTTCAAAAATTTATATGGACCCACAAAAGGCCCCTCGTTGCAACAGCAATCCTGAGAAAAAAGAACAAAGGTTGAGGAATCACATTACCTAATATCAAACTATAATATAAGACCATAGTAATCCAAACAGCATGGTATTGGCATAAAAACGGACACATAGATCAGTGGAACAGAATGGGGAGCCCAGAAATAAACACATGACTTTATGGCCAATTAATATACGATAGAGGAAGCAAGCACATAGAATGGGCTCAATAAATGATGTTGGGAAAGTTGGACAGATGTTTGCAGAAAAATGAAACTAGACCACCTTCTTACACCACACACAAGAATGAATTCAAAATGGATCAAAGACTTAAATGTTAGGCCCCAAACCATAAAAATCCTAAAAGAAAACAGGCAGTAAAATCTTGGACATTGCTTGTAGCAATATTTTATTTGATATATCTCTTCAATCAAGGGAAACAAAAGAAAAAATAAACAAATGGGATTACATCAAACTAAAAAGTTTTTTTCCACAGCAAAGGAAACCATCAACAAATAAAAAGACAACTCAAGAAATGGGTGAATGTATTCATCTGATAAGGGGCTAATATTCAAAATTTATAAAGAACTTATAAAATTCAACACCAAAATAACAAACAATCTAATTTAAAAATTACCAAAGGACCTAAATAGACACCTCTCCAAAGGAGATATACAGATGGCCAATAGATATATGAAAAGATGCTCAACATCACTAATCATCAGAAGAAGGCAAATTAAAACCACAATGAGATAATACCTCGCACTGGTCAAAATGGCTATCATCAATAAATCAACCAACAACAAGTGTTGGCAAGGTTGTGGAGAAGGGGGAACACTTTTCCACTATTGGTGAGAATGTAGATTGGTGTAACCACTGTGGAAAGCAGTATGGAGATACCTTGAAAAATTAAAAATATATCTACCTTTTGACTCAGCAGTCCCTCTTCTGGGAATATATCTGAAGAAACCCAAAACACTATTTTGAAAGAACACAAGCACCCCTATGTTCATTGCAACATTATTTACAATTGCCAATATTTGGAAGCAGCCTACATCTCCATCAATAGATGAGTGGATCTAACAACTACAGGACATTTACACAGTGGAATACTACTCAGCTGTATGAAAGAAGAAAATTTTACTCTTTGCAACAGCACGGATGAACATGAAGAACACTATACTAGGTTAAATAAGCCAGTCAGAGAAAAACAAATACTCTATGATCTCACTGATATGTGGAATCTAGTGAACAAACTGAATTAAAAAGCAAAATAGAGACAGATTCATAGAGAGCAGGATGACAGCTCCGGGATAGGTGTTAGGGGGTGGAAGAACTGAGCAAAAAGGGAAAAGCACTCATGGTCATGGACAACAGTTTGGTGATTGCAATGTGGAGGGGTGTAAGGGGAATAAATGATAACAGTAGAAATATAATTTTTAAAAAAGTGCAAAAGATTATGCAACACGACCAAGAGGGATTTATCTTGGGGATGCAAAATTAGTACAATATTCACAAATTAATAAACATGATACATCATGTAAACAAAATGAAACATAAAAATCAGAAAAAGCATTTGATGAAATTTTCACCCATTTATAAGAAAAAGTTTCAGCAAGGTGGAGATAGAGAGATCATACCTCAACACAATAAAGGCCGTATATAAAAAACCTATAATCAACATCATACCCAATGGGAAAAAACTAAAATTATGTCCCTTAAGATCAGGAACAAGACAGGGATTTCTACTTTCACCACTCTCATTTAACATAGTATTGGAAGTTCTAGCCATAGAAATTAGACAAGAATAAGAAATAAAAGGAATCCAAATTGGAAAGAAAGAAGTAAAACTGTTGTTTGCAGATGACATTATATTATATATGGAAAATACTACAGACCACCAAAAAACTACTAGACCTAATAAATGAATTTAGCAAAAGAGCAGGATACAAAATCAATACTGAGAAATCAATGGCATTTTTATACACCAATAATGAACTATCAGAAAGAGAACTAAGAAAACAATCCCATTTACTATTGCAACAGAAAAGAAAATAAAGCACCTAGGAATAAATTTAACCAAGGAGGTAAAAGATCTGTATTAGAAAAACTGTAGGACACTGAAGGAAGAAATTGAGGAAGATACAAATAAGTAGGAGCATAAACCATGTTCATGGATTAGAATTAACATCATTAAAATGTCTATACTATCCAATGAAATCTATAGATTCAATGCATTTCTTATTAAAATGCCAATGACATATGTTACAGATCTAGAACAGATATTACAAAAATGTATATGGAACCAAAAAAGACCCCAATTAGCTTCAGCTACCTTGTGAAAGTAGAACAAAATTGGAGGTATCATAATACCTGATATCAAATTATACTATAAGGCCACTGTAATCAAAACAGCCTGGTACTGGCATAAGAACAGGTATATAGATCAATGGTAAAGAACAGAAAGCCCAGAAATAAACCCATATTTTTTTGGTTAATTAATATTTGACAAAGGAGATATTAGCATACAATGGAGTAAAGACAGTCTATTGAATAAATGGGTTGGGAGAACTAGACTGGTACACACAAAAATAAATGAAACTAGACCACCAACTTACACTATGCACAAGAATAATTCAAAATGGGTGAATAACTTACATACAATTTGCAAACCGATAAAAAATCCTACAAGAAAATATAGGTAGTAAAATTCATATATTTCATGTAGCAATATTTTTGCAGATATATCTCCTAGGGCAAAGGAAACAAAGGAGAAAATAAATAAATGGACTACATCAAATGAAAAATGTTCTGCCCAGCTAAAGAAACCATCATCAAAATGAAAAGAGAACTGACATTACAAGACTTCTGGCCAAGATGGAGGCATAGGTAGACACACTGTGCCTCCTCACACAACCAAAAGAAGGACAACAACCAATTTAAAAACAAAAAACAACCAGAACTGACAGAAAATTGAACTGTATAGAAGTCCGACAACCAAGGAGTTAAAGAAGAAACACTCACCCAGACCGGTAGGAGGGGCAGAGATAGGCAGCCGGGCGGAGAGGACTTGTGGTAAGGTGGTAGCTGGCAGACTGGGGTGGGCAAGGCGGTGGCTGGCGGACCAAGAGAAGTGGCGGCTGGCGGACCGGTCGGTCCCACACTCACATTCGGATAAACTGGGAGGAATAACTGGGAAGTGAGACAGATCATACAACCCAGGGCCCCAGTGCGAGGAAATAAAGCCTCAAACCTCTGATTGAAAACACCTGCGGCAGCAGCGGGAGAGACTCCCAGCCTCACAGGAGAGCTCATTGGAGAGACCCACAGGGTCCTAGAATATACATAAGTCCACCCACCTGGGAATCAGCCCCAGAGGGGCCCAATTTGACTGTGGGTAGCGGGGGAAGCAACTGAAAACTGGCAGAGAGCTGAGTAAGCAGCATTGTTCCCTCTCGGACCCTTCCCCCACATACAGTGTCACAACACAGTGACATGGTTGCCCTGCCCTGGTGAACACCCCCGGCTCCGCCCCTTACTCTGTAACAGGCGCACCGAGACAAAAAAAAAAAAAAATATATGGCCCAAATGAAAGAACAGATCAAAGCTCCAGAAAAAATACAACTAAGCGATGAAGAGATAGCCAACCTATCAGATGCACAGTTCAAAACACTGGTAATCAGGATGCTCACAGAATTGGTTGAATATGGTCGCAAATTAGATGAACAAATGAATGCTATGCTAAGTGAAATAAAGGAAAATGTACAGGGAACCAACAGTGATGGGAAGGAAACCAGGACTCAAATCAA
>VMDR010019230.1:0-18644 GCA_007922815.1 Macrotus californicus
AAACACATAGAAATAGTAACATCAAACACCACTCATTTTTACACAACTCCCATCCTGAAAGCACACACAAATACCTGTCCTGGAAAAGCAAGACTGTGAAAGAATAGAGATAGAGCTTACTTGCTGGATCCCTTAAGTCTGGAGGAAAATCCATAGTCTAATTTGTTACTGTATTGGTGAGTATTTCATATACATCAAGACACACCACAGTATATCAAAAACATGAAATATAATTTCTCACTGGAAGTAAAAAATTGATTCCTTTATCCTGTGGATTTGTAGTTGCTCTGTTTCTTTAGTATGTCATCTAAGGGATTAGTTGTAGGACTATATGTTATTTTGATGAAGACTAGGAATTTCATTAGAAAAGGTCCCTGGTGAGCTATCAAGTATGTTATTGGATGTGCTTTGACTAAGAAAGCAAGAAGTCAGATTCAAAATAATTGTAAGCATTCAAATAATTTTTGAAACAAGAAAAACCTAATTATGAGTAATCTTTTTTGTTGTTTTAAGAAGGCCTGAGAGAAGGTGATGGTAAAGATAGTTTATCAGTGGACTAAGTCTGAATTCTAGGCCCCAAGGTAGCTGTATGTTTCTTAAATACACAAATATTCTAATGAGAACCTCGGTCTTTGGTATCCTACAAAGTAGGAGCTGCTTGGGTGGTTCTCTTTTATGACTGAGATTTAAATGAAAGTCAGATTTCAGTATTACCCAGGCATAAGAGGTATGGCCCAACATTCTGTAATACATGCAGTACAACACACACATTACAGTGACTCAGGGTTAGTCAGAAGGAACAGGGACTCTACTTATAGCTCTTATTTGAGCAAAAAGCCAATCCTCACCTTTCATTTATATGTCTTTGTTAAAGGCTCTTTTGGCTCAGGGGTCTTTTATTCTCACTCTTACCAATTTCCTTTGGGGACTGGCCTTCAGTTTCAACTGAGCTATTTTGATGATAATGTTTCCTTTAAGATGATTATTTGTTTAAAGTTCAAGCTAATAAAAGTAACTTATCCCATTAAAAATATTCTGGGGAACAGAACAACATTTTGGGATGTTAATTGCTCATGTTACCAATCAACCATGAAACATATGCCAAAATGCTCTAAAAGGTTCCAAAATGTCTCCTGCGTCTATAAATCTTTTAGAGGTACAATTATGTGGGAAAAGAAATAAGAACAAGTGCATCCAACATCTGGAGTCAGACGGTTTACTGAAGTAAAATTACAAAATTAAATTTAAATGAACTTAGTTAAAAAGGGATGGGGGATCCAATTTAATATGGACATTCATCATGTCCTCATTGAAGTTTCTCCTAACACTGGAAGAATACAATAAACTCTGAATACAACAGTTGGATAAAGCCTCTAATGGAGTGTGAAAAGGTGACCAAAGACACAGTCACGCAGAATATATTCTCTTTTTCTCCTGGCTATTTCAATGACTTGGAATACCCAGCTATTTTGAAAAGACAGTATCAGTCAAGAGACCGAGTTTGGAAACATATCTGTTTCAACCATCTCTTCTGTCTAGTGTTTCATTGAGCTTCATTGTACATTATTTCATCACTTAAGGAAGGTGATTTCTAGGTCTGCAAGCAAGCAAACAAAAAAGTCCAAACAGGAAAGTTTTCATTTCAGATCATCTGCTCTTTGTTTTTCATTCTCTAAAAACAAAGTAACCAGAATACTGATGCCCTTTAATATTGTGGTACTGACTTCCTGCTGCTCATTGATGAATTGCTATCTTCCTAGTTCTTTACCATTCTAGAACATTTTTCTTAGTCCTTCATGCCTATGTGCTGAAGAAGACGTGTTAGGAAATAAAATACATGTCATAAAACATATCTATAATTACATAAAAATAATAAAATTTTATTTCACTAAATTGATAGATTAATAGCTTCTAGAAAAGATAGTCAATTTTCTTTGGCAAATTTTCACCCTTTGGTAGTTTTACATTCCATGGACATTGCTAGAAGTTTGGTTTATAAAAATTTTATATCATCAGCCAACACTCAGATTCCCATTATGTTATTTTTCCCTTCTTCCCCATAAATACTTGCTTTTGTCTTATATGTCATTAACACCTTCCCTTCAGAACCTCCTTATCTAAAAGACAGACTCCTAACACATCCCTTTCCCAGACACAAAGCTAACCTAAAGGGCACACATTCACAGGTCAGGTGGAGTGCAAAGGCAAAAATGCTTAAGCAGATGAAGGAGTAAACAAATGAGAAGGCCAGAGAAACATAAAACAGGAAAGCTAACCAAGCACCTGAGCCTGAAGCCAAGGTACAGATGATAAACAAAGCGCCATCAATGCATATTTAGTAAGCACCTACTATTTATAAGTTGTAGTGTGCTGAGCACTTTCAAATACCTTAGAGCAGTTAACACCGAAACTCTGTGATAAGAAAATAGAGGATCACAGTGCTTATATAATTTCCTCAACACTGTGCAGCTGGTAAGTAACAAAGCCAGAATTTAAATACCAGCCCTTTGATGCCTTATACTATATATCCTTCTCTCTATCACACTGCCTCAGAAAGTGCAGGTGGTGGGATGCATTAAGGGAGATGGAGGAATATAACAAGAAGATTGAGTCTTAGATTGGAGTGAGGATGCAGAAATAACCAGTGGTACAGGTGAGAATGAATAATGAATAATTTTAACTGTTAAGAAAAGTTCATTCATTTAAATCATGTGTTCTCACTGACTCATAGCATTTGCTTCCCATAAAAAGTACAAAACAAAATTACACTCTAAAATCCTTGTGATTATCTCTACATTGTAGGAAAAACAGAGAAATTACTCATTTTGTAATTCCTAATAACCCCAATGGTACCATTGGTCTGAGTCTATAATTGTTATCCCATTCTATTAAAATTTTTATGTGATGTGTTTTATTTCTCCAGAGAACTGAATAGCTGCTCCTGAGGTCACAAACAGAAAACAGTTTTATTTTTTACAGGTATTGGGGCCTGAGGATTTCCATTTAATTACAACTTGCATTTAAGTCCCATAGAGAGACTGACCATCTATAGTGTCTCCCAAAACTGTGTGATACTTCTGTCCCTCCCAGAACAATGTTGGTGTTAGAAGTGTTTTCAAAGGAAAGATGAAAAGTTAAGAGTAATTTATGATTCAGCTGTAGTTTTCAAGTCAGTAGTGCAAAGACAGGAGTTCAGGACAAAGGAGAAGGTCACTACAGTGTGCAAAGCACGTACCTTCACTCAGTTCAGAATGCATGACACCCAAGAGAAGCAAAACTGCGAGGGAACCCGTATTTCAGTAAATGCGTGGAATAAGAAAATACAGTACTTCTGAAGAAGTAGAGGGCGTTGTACTGTGGACACTTATTCATTTACCCGCTGCATCAAGAAATGGAACAGGTTGGGAAAGAAAAACAAGGAAAGGAGGAAGCATTTATAAGTGGGTTGGTGGGAAAGTCTTAGAACAAAGATCACAGACAAAGGCCATGAAAGTGCAATGAGTTCCACTGTCGAGTCTGTATCTCTGTATCTGATGGGCCATATAGTACAATCTGCCGATGCAGAAATTTAAGGGGAGGTCTTCCAATTAAAGATGAACCATTGGGTTCTGAAATGATGAGTTCAGAGTGAGCCAGCCCTCTCAGTATAAGATGACCTTGCTGACAACCAATGTTTGGACCAAATTAAGTGTATATCTGCGTATGTTCTGAGTCATACCACTCTTCAGAAGGACAACTGTCTCCTCATCAACAAAGTGGGAACCTCACAATGCTTCATGTTGTTGAATCTTGCACTCAACCCTTTCCTTGTCCTCCACACGCACAGCCTCAGCACCACCATCTGCGGGACTAGCAGGACAGCTGTCACCAGGTCTCTGCATGCCACTCTCATCTCTTGTTTCTTCTTCTCTACTCTGCGTGGTACTTTGTTCATTACTTGTTCTGACCCTAGCCACATACCCCCTGAAACCATCTTTTTGAACCCTCTGGGACTTTAGGTCAATCACCAGCAAGTCTGCTCATTCTTAACTTCCTTTGGAAACTTCCTTTTCACTATTTGCATTCCTTGAAACCTGGTTCTCCATGCTAACACAGATTCTACAGAAGCCCTTCAAGAGGCAGCTTTCCTTCCATAGATCCCTATTACCAAGGAGCCTGACAGTATGGTAGATGTCCTTTTTGTTCCTTATTAGTGCATCCAGTCCTTCCTCCCTTCTTCCTCTACAAAATTTCATCTTTTACTTCCACATCATTAGGCCACACCACCCTCTACCCCTGTTGGCACTTCTTCCATTATTCTCCCGTTCATTGCCCCTCCATTAATTGGAGATTCTGGCACCTAGCTCATGACCACTCTCTCCAACACTACTCCTATTTAATTTCTGGTCATTTCCATATCCAATGGGATGATCATCCCAATATCTAGGCCTCTCAGTTCCTGGACTTCCTCTCTTCCAAAGATTTCATCAGCCATCATTCCTGAGACACTCACTTCCATAATCTCTTTCTTGATGCACTTGTTACCAACAACTGCAGCCCCTGCAAAATCTCAATTTCATATTCTTTTCTCTGATTATGACTTCTTATCTTTCCTGTTAATTCCTTATAACCCCAAATCCTGCAATTCTACAACCTCACCAGGATCGAAAATCCACTCTCTCTGTGTCCCTGAGGTATCTCTCTATGGTATCCTCTCTTGCTCCCTTTCCACCTTAAGTTCCATAGATAATTGTTACAATAATATCCTAGCTCCTGTTTCACTTTGGTGAACTTGCCTTGTGAAACCATAACCCTCATTAAATTCAATCAAACAACCACTCAATATCTATACTCATGTAGCCTGATATAACCAATATTCACAAGGAATCAAGAGAGAACTTCCGCATGCTTTCACTATCATATCTGCCCAACTATCCATACCTCTGCTGTTACTATGGATAAGTTCTTCATGCTCATAGTCAAGGTCAGCCTCTCCATTTAGGCAGAAGACTTTATCCTCTCCATCTTACAAGAATTATTGCAGCATGTTCCTAAGTGGTCTCTCCTCTTACGCCTTCCCTTCCCACCTCACATGTCACCTCCCAGAGTCCACTCTCAATATGGCACTCAGAATGATTCCTGTAAAAAGATGTCACACCAATCCTGCCACTCTTCTAGTCAAAACCTTTCAAAGGCTTCCCTACACTGAGTAGGAGCCAAGTTTCCTATGGCATCAGAGCTCTGTATGATCTGGCTCCACATTACTTCTCTGATTCATGTCGGCTACTGTTCTCACAGCCTAGAAAACTCTTCCTCCAGGTATATCTGCATGGCTTGCTGCCTCATTTCCTTCAATTCTTTTTTCAAAAGTTCTCAACATAGAAAAGCCTTACTAGGCCAATATTGAAAATTCAACCTCCCAACTCGTGACATTTCGTAATCTCTTTTTCTACCTTTTCTCTTTAGCACTCATCTCTACATAAAATACACATGTGTGTATAAAGTATGCAAACACTATACATTTTGTTTTATTTTTACTTATTCATTTTTATCCTTGCCTGAAAATATGTTTCAGTGCCCCTACTGGGGATTGAGCCCGCACCCTTGGTATGTACACTGACTGGGACTCAAACCTGCAGCCTTTTGGTGTACGGAGGGACACTCCAACCAGCTTAACCACCAGGTTGGGGCACAACACTTTACATTTTAGATTTTTGTCTTACTTTTACTCATCTCCTCCACTAGAAGGTGATCCATGAAAGCAAGAATTTTTATCTGTTGGATTTACTTCAGTATCCCCAGTACCCAAAATAATGCTTAGCAATGCCTAGTAGGTAACAAAGAAATATTTGTTCAATAAATGAACAATTTATTGAATGAATCATTAATTATGTGGGTATATGAATGACTAAAGAAGGAAAAAACAGAGAGTTATATTTTTCACATGAAAAAATAATATCTAGAGATGTCTATTTTTACTATGAGATCTCCTGTTTATGAAATCAAGATATCAGAGGGATCCTAATATGCAAGGTCTGTCCAGAAAGTGTCCATCCATGCACTATGAAAAGTAGAGACATTTATTGAAGAAGATACAAGAAACATTGTACATAGGACAATGATGCCTCAGTCCCCTTCAAAGCAGGCATCTTGGGACCTCACACAGTACTCCCAATCACCGTCAGCTGTCCCATTGTATTTTCCTGAGTCTCACTGATGGTATGAAATCCCCTTTCAAAAGTGATTTTAGTTTAGGGGAAAACCAGAAGTCACACGGTGCCAAATCTTGGTTGTAGGGGGGCTGAGTCACCTGGGTGATTTGGTGTTTCACCAAAAAACTCTTCATGGGACATGATGCATGAGCAAGTGTGTTGTCATGGCGAAGATGCCAATCACCAGTTGCCCATAGCTGCATCCTTCTGAATCATCTGAATAGTGTCTGAGGAGGAATGTTCAAGCTGAACACAAATTTGTTGGAGATTCATTGCTCTACTCGCTCAGTCATTTTGAATGCAATGGCCACACAGTACACATGCTCACTCAACTGCATTGACTACCTCCACTGACTAGTACAGTGAAGTCTTTGTTCTCACATGCACATTCCAGTCCACTCTCCTTGGCTGCCAGGTTACATCGATATTGCAGAAACTGTTCTTATTATATTAACGATGGTTAGACTTTTTCCAGACAGAAAATGTCCACGGCAATAGAATATAGCTCACTGAGCAACACAAAAACATCAAGAATTAAAATAAATCCTTGAATAATTCTAAAGTAACATATTTAATTGTAGCAATAATTGTCACTCCTTGAAAAAAGAAGTATTTGGTTGATCTTGCTTTTTCAGGTAACCCGTAAAAGTTTCATTTTTCATGATGTTTACTTCCTACTCTCTCAGATAGTCATCCTCCCAAACACACACACCATATAAGCAGATGAAGTCTAAAAGTTAACATATATAACCAAGGACTGTCAGAGCATGTCTTCTTGCCTTATATTCGGATGAAATCATTGTATGCTCACAAACTTATATATCTCATCTCTCCTTGCTCTCTACACTACCAAACAAAATTTATATGTTTAAGCTTTTAAAATATTTTCCAGGATACTTGTGCCTTTACAATGTATTTTTTAAGATTTTATTTACTTTTTTAGAGAGAGGGTTTAGAGAGAGGGGAAGGGAAGGAGAAAGAGAGAGAAAGAAACTTCAATTTGTGAGAGATACATCAATTGGTTGCCTCCCACATGCCCCCAGCTGGGGCCCTGGCCCGGAACTCAATCTTGTGCCCTGGCCAGAAATCGAACCAGTGACTTGTCGGTTCTCAGGCTGGCACTCAATCCATTGAGCCACACCAGCCAGGGCTACAATGTATTTTTACAAATATATTTACCTAGTTAATTAGGAATTTTTACAGATGGTTGAGAAGACATCAGAGAACACATTATGAAATATTAATTCTCCCCTCCTCCTTCAATTCAGTAAAACCCTTCAGTGATACAAAGATTGCCTTTTATCAGAGGTTCTCAATCTATCCCAATTTTCCATAAGTCACAGTGTTCTAATGATACTTTTTTTAGGTGCAAAACTTGAAAATAACACATGAAAATTCACTTTTCACTTTATTATGCCAAAAATTTCTGAGTGATAGATGGGACCATTGCTGATATGGTCACTCCCTGGTTCCTATTATTAGCTATGGGTTATTTTGATCAGCTGCAAAGTGATAGTAAGTGACTGGAATACAAAATACTTATAGTTTTATGGAGCTCCAGTGAAATGCTGATGAAAATAGCTGAGAGTTTAGATATCCTACTTCAGTTTCTATCAGTTTCCATCATTTCAGGATCCTACTACTGGGGAGGGTCCTAAGGAACCCTCTTTGCTGATTATGTCACACCACAATTTTGACTTTCAGAGAAGCAGACACTAATGATTAAAAAGATAAATCACCTTTTGAATTGGGAACACTGAACATAATAGAAGTATTCAGATCAGCCTGAGCCTAAGAAAATTGGCTCATTGAGTTGTTAGTGGTATGGCTTGCTATGATGGGTAAAAACTACAGTTTTTTCAAGTTACTAGGTCAGTTACAAACACCTGGAAACCTGGAAGGGGTATTTTAGGATAATATTTTTTATATTTAACCTTATTCCTACATTGATTTTTTTGTTTGTTTGTTTTTGGTTACTCTCCCAGTTAAGTCTCAGAATATCGTGACCCAAAGAAGGTTTTGGCTAAATTCTAACTTGAGGACAAAACAAACCACACCCAGGCTTGAAGAGACCATTAGCTACTTTTGTTTTCTTGGGAGAAGAAGTCAATAGAAATGAGGGTAGATTTTATTAGTCAGAAAACGTACAAATGATGCTTCCACGTGGTGAAGGATGTTGGGACTATGAAAGAGGTTGGTAGTGCACACAGGTAAGCACTTCCACGATGGTGAACTCTGGATGGTGTTCAGATTTTATCCCTAAAAAACCTCAAATGATGATACTTTTGCGTTGGTATTTCACACAAGCCAATTTCTCTGACCCATAGCCATTATGTTAATGTTCTTCTCTAGCACTGAATAAAAATTGGGACCACTATGTTTAACTTCATCCATTATTCATAGTCCTTGATTGCTTCTAACATTAGTACATGAACTAGGAGCTCTGGAAGATTTTCTATAACATGCTGGAATTTCCTATTTATTATCTAGGTAATGTTTTCTAAGAATTATGGCTTTATTCTTAAAGAACATGTGACCCACAGTTCTTTGCAAAGAGGACTATGGTGCACTCAAGCAAACTGTGTTTTTTGAACCAAGACATCCTACCCTCCTCCAAATTCATATTGATTGCCTACAACATTTGTAATGAAACAGAGTCAGAGAGTAAACTCAGGGCTGTGGGGGTGTATTTGTCTTAGAGATCAAACACTTAAAGCAGGATTTATGGAAGCAGAGGGCTGTGGGTCAATAGCTAAAAAAATTGGATGGTAAACAAGTAAAGGACTGTCTGAGGTGTGAAGGAGAGGAGAAAGGAGACTGACTGGAGGGGGTGGAGAGGAAGATAAGCAAAGAGTCTGGCTTAGTAAAAAGAATGTCTGAAAAGAACTAGAGGGAGGGAGGGAGGTCTGAGAAAGGACGATTCACCTCAAGGATCAACCCCAGAGACACGTTCTTTCCCATCTTGCTGACAGGGATTGTATTGCAAACATTTCCTCTGGAGTAATTCTAGGACACCAAAATTTGGGATCAGTGCAGTGTAAACACCACGGACAGGTCCAGATGTAAGTCAGAATAAGTCAGAGACAGCTATAACAATTGACTTTTGATGTTATCATAATTTAATGAGAAAAACCAAGTATATTGGAGCCCAGAGCACTATGAGCTTTCTGTTCGATTCGTAGACATCTATGAAGATCTATGAAGATGCTTTTTTGACATAACTTTCAAATCAGACAAGTGCTATTAATAAGAAATCAAATCTCTAGCAGTAGTAAATTCTGTGTAGTGATTTTGAGGTCCTCAAAGTGTTTCCCATGTATTACTTTATCTTTGGATAAGCATACAGAGGAGTACAGCGGATATTAACCTCATTTTACAGATTGAAAATCAAGGCCCAATTGTTCATCTCTTAACTGATTATTTAAGATCTCAGCAGTAAAACAAACGAACAAAAACTTCTCTCTAAACGTCTCTAACTAAACAGTTATGGTGTTAGGATTAGGATTTAGGTCTGTTGAACCCTAAATCATTTTTGCTTATTTGTATTATGCCACTATGCACCAATGTCGTTTTTCTCAAAGAAGTTTAGCTGGTCAACAGAACGTTCTCATATTGCAGAAGTGACAGAGAATTCAGTGTAGTCTGATTCTCTAGAGATTAGGAGCTTCAAGGCTAGTTTCGAGAAAACCTTTTCAGATCTCAAATGACACAAATCAGTTTAGCATCACCTAATGTATTTCTTTGGGAGGGTTTCACTCTTGATAACAAAAAGTCTAATTTAACATACACAGCTCAGATGAAACTACGACTTCTGTGGTCCAGAAGTGAGTTATTAGATCGACTGCTTCCATAGAGGTTTGTGGTTTCATTAGGACCAATTATATACATGTTCCTCTTATTTTATTTTCTCTTCAAATTGCTCAGCCTTGGGAATTCTAAAAAGCCCTTTTCAGTTTAACTCTGGTCCTTCTGATATCTGAGATTTAAGGACTCTCTAATTAGGATGTTATCTTGAATTTCATGCATACATGAAAAACCATGACTTATGTATGGGAACTAGGGTTTAGTGGTAGTTCCTAGAAAGCACATCTAAATCATGAAATAAAACTCAAGTGCAAAGTAATTTATTTTTAAGAGGAATGTGCTATTCAGATAAAAGGAAACATAAGGGTTCATTCATTTACTTTTACGTACAAAAGTGTGAAGTTGTGCTGTCAGTTCCGGGCGTCAGTTTAAGTAATGCATCTTCCAGGCTATTGCACAGTCATTCTTCCATGTTTCATAAATAGATTATGTGACTACAAGCTGTTAAACTAAAAGATACCTCCATCGTATAACTGAATAAAGCATCTGGGCAATTTGGGAGGAATATACTTAGAAGACTAAAAATGAATGCTGAATTGCCAAAATATGTCCTTTGAAAATTCACAGGTATGAAGCCATGCCTGGTATACAAAAGTGGAAAAATATGTTGGCTAAAAGTCACATTTGTTCAGTGTACCATGAATCTGCTAGCAGGTCACATGAAAACATATGTACAAAATGTACTAAAATCATAGGCCTTAGAGAATTGAATGTGCTGAATATAGTCTCACCCTATGAAGATCTGGTTCAACTTGAATTTGGAAATGGAATAGGTATTATTAGTGAATTTAACCTATTAAGTTCAATAATTCAGGGTCCAAAAATATGTCCCTGAAGCCTAGGTGCTCTTGTTTGTCTCCAGTTAACCACATCTGGGTGCATTTTCTACTTTACATTGGAAATGTGTCCAGAGACTGTTCTCTTCCATAAAAAACAGAATGCTAACTGTCACTTAATTCAATAATATATCTTGATCTAAAATGTAAGAGGTATGAATGTACATGCATATAGGGTGGGGCAAAAGTGGGTTTACAGTCATTCATATGGAAAATAACACAATAATGAATAAATAGTAATACAAGGCTAAACTCTGTGTTTTGTGTACTCACAACTGTAAACCTACTTTTGCCCCACCCTGTAGGTGTAAATACACACACAGAGTAGAAAACATTCCTTTTCAAAACAATCTTCCCGAAACGTAATTTGTTCGCCATCTAACATCTTCATCATTAGGACTCTCTTTTTAAGAAGCATCATAAGGTTTTGCCTCCGATGGTGACAAGCATCCAATGTATCACCATACTGTAGACAGCTGGTAGTCTTCATTTTTATGCAATCTCTTAATGGACTACAGACTTGGTTATTTTTAGAAACCCAATCTCTGGACTCACACTAAGGGCACGGCTGTCCCTTAAAATATTGGAAACAGAATTGCTTCCCCTTTTTTTCTCCCCATTAATCTTAAATTTTGTGCCCATTTGTGTTCTAATATTCATCTCTCTTCTGAATAGAAACACTTTAATTATTCAAAACGGAAACCATTTCCCCCATTTGATCCAACAGTGAAGAAATATAGACATCTTGATATTACTTAGTTTCTCTGTTTTTACCAATCTCAACAACACTAAATTCAATTGTTTATGGATTACAGACTTCTCTTGTGTTTACTGTGGTTTTGCAAGGTAAATAGAGGCCTGTGTGGATCAGAAAATGTTACACCCACACAGCTTCAGTTTCCTATCTCCTAGAAAAAGTCAGAACCCAGTAATATTTAATGTCCTTCATTGTCATATCTTTAAATCTTACCACTGCAAGCAAATGTGAAAATCCTTAAATGGCTGGCCTCAGTGTTCCCATGTCAACTGGCATATGTTCAGGTTGGAGATCCTGCCAAAAGTCAAAGGAAAACATTTATGAGACAGAGCCTGATGGACTATTATTTTAATCCTGTGTGTCCAGCACTGACGGCAAGCTTGGCGTATGAATGCCTGCTGCTGCTTTAATGATAAGACCTCTCAAAAACAGCTGAATGCAGGGCATCAATAGATTTTTTTTTTTGCCCTAGCCCTAACTAAGAAACTGATTATTGATCTCCACCTGAATGTTCCTATTGAGAACAGGCCATTCATGAATATAAGCTGGAAGAATAATGGCGCACTGCATGGGCAGTTTTAATAAACTGCAATAGGAACATAGTCTCTGTGGAATAAAAGGAATAAATCCTGTCTTAATGAAGCACATGCTTATATGACTGAAAATTCTGTGGGCATTCTATGGGCCACGCATCGGACAGTCCCGGCTCCTGGGCTTTGACTGAGTGCCACATCAGAGTGAGCATAGGACCCCAAGAACAGCCTATATTCCTACCCAAGCGAAGCTTCCTGGTTCTCTCTATTGTTCTTGGAACGATGCCTTGAGGCTGCAATGGACTGATCTTGCTCCTGGAATAGAGGGGTCTGAACCCAGAAGCGTCAAAACAGACACACAAAGGATGTGAGCCTAACAAGAAACTTGAGACTTCAAAACGGGAAGACAGGAAGGTGAAAAGTTGCTGAATGGTCATCCCCCAGAGCTCCCTGAAGCTGCTTGGAAAACAGCCAGAGGAACCTTAGATCAGGAATAGACAGCTGATTAGGCTTAACCCAGACCTGCAGCACTCAGCCGGCTCAGCATCACTCGAACAGGGTTCCAGGTCTTTCCCAAGTAGGTGGGTGTCTAGGACATCTATTTTAAAATGCGTCTGAGTAACTCAAGCAACCAGGTAACAGCCATTCACTTCCTCATTTATTTATTTATTTCAGAAGTTCGAAATGTCAGACTTAGTAATTCTCATGTGGGTTTTTGTTCTACAAGTATATGAGTGTGTATGTTAGCTTCTTTGATGCTAAAGGTGAGATATGTTTTATATTCACCAATGCCTAAAGTACTTTTTAGAATAATATGCTCAATATTTTTATATTTAACTAACAAAACAGAACTACGAGGATGATTCTTCAATGGCAAGAATATATGCAGTTATAAATATGAAAATAAGAATATTTACTAAGGACACTCCCAAAACAAAAGCCTCAGAGAAGGAGCCTATATGCCATACACAGTGCTTACCATATACTAGCCTTGCCTCAGCCCCTCGACTCCTTGTATTTCAATTCGGGAAAAAATATTATAGTTGAAAAATGGAAGACTGAAACCTTTAGCATAATACTGTTATGCTTTTGAAACATGTTTTCTGAATTATGCATTACCTTAACATTTCAAAGGCCAAAGAGTCATTTAGGATTGAATTATTATTAGGTTAGTATTATTAAAGGCTGAAAATATTTGGGCACATGTTGAGGAAAGCAATTCTCAAATGTGAGTGTACATAAGAAGTACTTAGAGAATTTATATTAAAAAAACAGATTCTTTGGCTCTACTTCCTAAAGATTCTAGACCAATAGTTCTGGGATGGGTTCCAGGACTGTGTATTTTCAAGGACAGTGGAACATTCAAATGTACCCAGCCCAAAGCCTGAGGTCAAGAACTAATTAGTAGTGGCCACCTCCGATTCAGTTAATGAGAAAACATTTTCTGTTTTAGCCAGCCCCTACCTGTGTCATACAGCTTACAGCTGACGTAAGTCAAGCCCTGAATTTAGCAGAAGGTAGAGGAACAACAGCTGTGATCTTTAAATGTGGAACTTGCCTTTAAAAAATCAAAAACTGCCATCAACAAAACAGGTGAAAAGACTTATTTGGAAGGACAGACATAAACCCAAATTTGTTCCAGTTGTATTGAGATGCTTTCTGTATTAATGAAGTCATTAAGCCAAAAGAACTTTGTAATTTGAGGGCACACATTTCCATCACATAAAATGTTTCATTTTAACATCTAAGTATTCTTCCAGCTCCAAAGTCCTCAGAAATACTGATGAGCTGGGAGCATCGGGCTAGAAGGTATCTTGCCATGCCCATTGGCCTGGTCTCCTTGTTTACGGGGTGGGGGATGGGGGGTGAATGAACCCCAGAAATTTTATGATACTACACTTATAAAGAGAAATTGAACATTGAACACAGGATTTCTGACTCATGCACTAATCTACTCTTCATTCGAACACACAAAATGTTTATAAAGCTCTATTCCCAGCCTACAGATTTACTCATTGATTGAGGGAGTTTTTCAGACAAAAATTTTCTTTTTTTGGCTGGGAGAGGGGTACAACATGTCCTTTGGGGTTCTCTCCCAGATTTTCTCAGGGAGAGAACATATGCTCAGGCCCCTAGAGAATTGTGCTCCCACACTCACAGCTGTATGACAGGCAAGGAAAAGCTGTCTACAAGCTTAAAAAAATAATCAGCATTTGCAAAAGTGCTCTGGGGTATCTTGGGAAAGTGTTCCAAGAGAATTGCTTTTATAAAAAGATTACTAGGTTCTCTTTTCCTGGATCCTACTCCACACTCAGACATTAATACTTCAGGTGCACAAGTGATATTCATTTACTCCTCTGAAGTTCAACATTCAGCAAGTATGCCTGGCAACAGTGGACTGAGTCCTTGCTCTCATGCAGACTGCTGTCCAGTGCGGAACTACAGCCTCCTGGGAAGTCTGCTGCGTTCCTGCCTGTGTGCACTGAGAGCACTCTGCGCGGGGTGATGGCCTCCTCAAGAGAGGAGGTCAGGCTTCCTTTGAGTTGCTCTCTTTCCAATTTGCAAACACAGCTCACAAGAGAATCTCTTTTATCTTAGTGTGAATCAGTTTACCCAGACAACTTTCATGAGACCTCATAAAGCCTTATACTCTGTATGTCTTTCCTCATTTTATCAATACCTGTTTTTCTTATCGAAACCCTCCTTATCTAATAACACCCGGATCAAGTTCCTTATGCCCGGTCTCTGCGTATGACTTTATCCCACCTACCTCGAAATGTACAGCAAAATATTTATTCTTTCTGTTGCACCTGGAGCATAGGGATTCTAAACCCACGGGAATTAAAAATCACTGAGTTTAACTTTACTTTTTAGAGAAGGAAAGAATGGTCTAGAAAGATGAAGTTGCACAGCAACTGTTAATGAATTTTTATAAATCAAAGGGAAAGAACAGGAAAGTACATTTTTGTTTAGCATTTGTTCTATGCTATGTTCTTTAAGATATTTTAAGTACGTGATTTCATCTAATTCTCAGAAAAATCTTGCTCAGTAGATATATTGTTATCTCCATTACAGAGGCAGTAAGCAAGTCTCAGACAGGTAAATAATTTAAACCAGGTTAAATAGATCCATGCATAGCAGGTAAGGGTAGAGTTCAAACACAGCTCTGTCTGAGGAGGCCGGACAATGCCAATGGCAGCTCTTATCCACTAGCTCTCTCCACTTCCATGTGGGGTCACAGGGATGAGAAAAGTGTTGAAATTTACTGAGGAATGGAACTAGGACAACCTCAAAGATAAACAGGAGGTCCCTAATAACTTGCTCAAGGGCTTACTGCCTACTTCTGAGACCCATCATCCCTCCCCTCCTAAGGGGCAGAGAAGATGGAGACAGATCTGAGAGTACCAGCTTTGAGGGAAAGGAAGCAATGAAGGCTGGCAGAATCTGCAAGGATCTGAGCTTCTGGCAGGTTATCAATCAGATAGGCTTTAGCAATCGTGTTAAATCTTCAAGCTCCATGAGTAAGAATAACCCAGTAGTTAGGGAAGGGAAGGGAAAGGGACAGGAGGGGAAGGGAGGAGTGGGGAAAGAAAAAACTTTTTCTATTAATATGTCTTTTTCCAGCCCTGGCCAGGTAGCTCAGTTGGTTGGAGCATCATACTAATACAACAAGGTTGCAATTTCATCCCTGGTCAAGGCACATACAAGAATCAACCAATGTCTCCCAGTAGTTGTTACATGTCAATCATTGCAGGTATCCACCTCATGTATACCACTGTTAAAAGAGAGGACCTCCCCATCTATTTCCAAATACTATATGCTGTACATATACATATGAGACACCTTGAAGCTTTTCACACCAAAACCTGGACAGGAATTGGGTTTGAGGGGTGAATGCACCTGTTGTTTCTTTGCAGATCAGTAACAGTCTATATCTACTTCCAGTGGACCTTCCCAAATGTTCTTGTACCTGTGACAGCTGGAGTGCCTCCAAACAGGGACAACCTCCACACTCTCTGACCATTTGCATTTTTCCACATGACAAAGGACCTGTGCATGCACTTATTTCACATCTACAAAAACTACATTAAGTGAACGGAACAATTGTTATTAGCCCAGTTGCAGAGATAAGGAAATGAAGCTCAATGAGGTGTCCGAGATGATGTGTCACAATGTAAGAACAATAAAACAGGGCTTGCTTTATGTCACACACCATTGCAATGTTATGCATTTGCTCACTTAATCCTCATAACCGCTCCATGAGGCAGATATTACCATCTTTGTACAAAGGTGGAATCTAAGTTACTAAGAGGAAAATGACTAGCATAAAGTCATACAACAAGATAGTACCAGAGCTAGGGTTCAAATCCAGGTTTATTAAAAGTCAAAACCCAGAGTCTCACAATCTGACCTTGAACCTAAAGTAATAGCATTTCCAGAGGTATCCTCATGGTCTGAGCTTCCAGACCCCCTAGCCTACCATGCCTTGCCTTTCTTTGACATTCTGTGGCCTCTGTATCACACTTTGAAATACAGGAAAATTGAACTTATTAGAAATTTCCAGTCAGAATTCTTTATTATTACTCTCATAATATCCATTGTTCAGGCAAAATGCTCTATGTCAGGGTAATCTAGCTACCAGATGTGTTTCCTTCTTTGGGAAGCCCTGTTGCTTTTCTCACTTTTTCCTGAAACTGCTGGTGGTTACCTGCCTATATATGTGCAAAGCTGTATGTAACACATACTGTGAACATTCAGGCAAACATTTCCTTGTTCCTTCCATGGGCTCACTAAAAGAAAATTGAAGAGTTGTAAAGAGAAGGGGTTCCTGTCAAAGAGCAGTTCTCAGGTCCCCTTGCACATGGTGCCCATGTAAGTGAAAATGGGGCAATTACTTGGCCTTCCTGGAAGGGCATGTGTCTCTGTATGCATATGCATAATGTCCTTTTCACACGTTGGAGTTACCAGATGCCTGGTTCTGCTTGGAAGGGGCTTGGTAACTCGCTTGAAATCATGAGGATTCATAACTCATTTATGCAAGGCACAGCACAGAACCCCTCTAGATGACATCTGCTGTAAAGGATTGAAAGATATGGCAAGGCCAAAGGTGGCAACAAAAAATTGGCGGCACTGCAGAGCTTATAGGAGGCCCCCAGCTTGCTGGAGGAATGCACAAGTCAAAAGAAGAGCCCTCGACATTTCCCTTTGACTTCCGGCCAAGATGGAGGCGTAGGTAGACACACTGTGCCTCCTTGAACAACCAAAAGAAGGACAACAACAAATTTTAAAACAAAAAACAACCAGAACTGACAGAAAATTGAACCGTATGGAAGTCCGACAACCAAGAAACTAAGACACATACATCCAGACCGGTAGGAGGGGCGGAGAGGACTCAAGCGGCGGGGCGGCGGCTGGCGGATCCGGGAAAGGCGCGGCTGGCCAGGAGAGGTGGCGGCTGCGGACCGGGCGTCCCACTCCCTCGTGAGGATAAACGGGGAGGAACAACTGGGGAGTGAGACAGACCCTACAACCCAGAGTTCCTGCGAGGGGAGGTGAAGCCTCAAAGCCTCTGATTGAAAACTCCTGTGGGGGTTGAGGCGGCGGCAGCAGGAGAAACTCCCGGCCTCATGGGAGAGCTCGTTGGAGAGACCCACAGGGTCCTGGAGCGTGCATGGCCCTCCCACTGGGGATCAGCGCCGGAGCCAGCACCAGGGGGCCCCGTTGGACTGTGGGTGGTGTGGAAAGTGACTGATAACCGGCAGGGAGCGGAGCGGCCGCCATTGTTCCCTCTCGGACCCCTCCCCCACAGATAGCGTCACAACGCAGCGACGTGGCCGTCCGGTCCTGGTGAACACCTAAGGCTCCGCCCCTTACTACGTAACAGGCGCGCCAAGACAACAAAAATGGCCCAAATGAGAGAACAAATCAAAGCTCCAGAAAAAATACAACTAAGCGACCAAGAGATAGCCAATCTATCAGATGCACAGTTCAAAACACTGGTAATCAGGATGCTCACAGACTTGGTTGAATTTGGTCACAAATTAGATGAACAAATGAAGAATACAATAAGGGAAATGAAGAAAAATGTACAGGGAACCAACAGTGATGGGAAGAAAAACGGGACTCAAATCAATGGTGTGGACCAGAAGAAAGAAAGAAACATTCAACCAGAACACAATGGAGAAGCAAGAATTTGAAAAAACGAGGAAAGGCTTAGGAACCTCCAGGATGTCTCGAAACATTCCAATATCCGAATCATAGGGATGCCAGAAGGAGAAGAGGAAGAGAAAGAAATTGAAAACTTATTTGAACAAATAATGAAGGAGAACTTCCCTAATTTGGCAAAGGAAATAGACTTCCAGGGGGTCCAGAAAGCTCAGAGAGTCCCAAAGAAGTTGGACCCAAGGAGGAACACAGCAAGGCACATCATAATTACCTTACCCAAGATGAAAGATAAGGAGAG
>VMDR010019231.1:0-12759 GCA_007922815.1 Macrotus californicus
CAGGAAATAAACTTGTTCAAAGAGGAGTTATATGTGGTGATGGTGCCTTCTGAGTTTTGTGTCCTACTTTTACCTTGTATAACCAAGGCCAATACTAGCACCTAATCTCATCTTCAAAAGCTTGTATGTGCTCAGTAATATGTTCATTTCTTCCAGGACAATAATAAAGTCATTAGTCATCATTCAAGCTACTGGGGTAGTCACTTCACAAGATTGATTCTTTACTCAAATAACTTATATAGAACCTTTATACTCTTGGCCATTACAAAGGATAAAAAGGCAAACACAGAACACCAAAAATAAACTCCCTTTATAATATAATTACAATGACATTCTATTAAATTGTTTAGAGGCACTCTAAGTCTTAGAGAACAGTGTCTAGTCTTGGAAACCATCTAAACCCCTACCTATTCAACGTCTGTCCATGATATGCTTAAATTTGACATGTTCTCTTAAATTAATGTGGTGGGAGAAGTTGACACATCCTGTCTGTCTATGTAAGGCAGGTTCTAGACTTGTAAAGATCATTTGAAGCTGGTACCATCCTTCCTGGTAAGTCAAGACAGCCAGCATTTCTTTAGTGGTTTTCCCTCCAGCTCTCCATTTTCTTTCCTCTTGAGATGTCTATTAAATGTGTTAATTTCCTCACAGCGCTTTGCCATATTATAGCCTTTCCTGACTTTCTATTCTTTTGTTTCCCTGAGGATATTTCCTACTGGCCTAGTTTCAAGTTTTGCAATTACATGCTTTATAATAAATCTTATTAACCCCATCTATTGAATTCTTAATTTTTATGTTTTTATATTTTAATAAAAATTCATTTTAATCATTACCTTTTTCAGTTCTAGAATATTGATTTGATTTCTTATAGATTTCAGCACTTCCTCAGCATTATTGTTGCTTTCTTTTATTCTTTTGAACTGAGTCATCATAAAGCTCTCTTCTGCCAAAGCTGAATCATTTGTATCACACAACTGTTTAGTTCATGCTGGTACTTTTCTCTTGGCTTTGTAGCATTTCATTTCATTTCTTCTGATGCTTGGTATGCTCATTATCAATATATTACCTCTGAGTTCCAAATATACCCTTCATTTTTCTGCTTGTGATACTGAAAAATGTCTTTCTTACCAGGTGGCATAATGTTAAACTGTGTAACTAGAAGGCACTGAAGGATTACCTTTTCCTGGTTTCTCTGTGCATTCTCTTGCAGCAAGAAGTGCCCATCAGTGCCTGTCACATCCCCCTGAGCAGCATCCCCCAAATCATAGAGAATCTTCCCAGGGTAGTACTAATAATGACTGATTTCCAGTGATTTTATACATGCCATTTTTCTGTAGACACCTCCATTTCACTCTCTAATGGTTGCCAGTGGATTCCAGGTACAGCGTTTCCCCACTGATGGCTTCGTCCTGGGCATTTTTGCAGCACAAAACCTTTATGTAGTTGGATTCCCAGGATCCACCAGGGGATTATTCCTAGAGATTTCTACCAGTGCTGCAAGTCAAAGAATGTCTTCACTACCTGGTGGGTCACAGTTTACCCTCCTTCAGGAGGTCTGGAGGTGGGAGTAGCTATCAGATTTGTTCCTTAAATCTGTTCTCTGCTTTAACCCTAAGGGTAGTCACTTCTCTTTATATTTGATACCCCTGTTTCACTTAGAATTCTTTAGACACCTCAGCAGCTAATGTGCCATTTCTACAATCCCTTGTAACTGTTAATAATTCTTTAAAATTATATTTCCGTTTAAATTGTTCTCTGGTGTGTGGCTCCTGTTGGGCCACTGAGCAGCAGAGAATTGGTCCTGGAAGGATGGGATTTGATCGCGACTGCGAACCAGAGCACAGTCCTGAAGTCCTTGCCAACAGGAAATGTGTTTCCACTAACAAAGGATGTGAAGTGGCATTAGGAATAATCAGACTATAAACTATGGCTAATTATAATTAAATGATCACTGAAGCAAGTGTCTTGGGAGCCCAGTTGGATGCCACACTTGACCTTGTGGCATAGTGATGACTACAAGGACTGTGACGTGGGAGGCATCCTCTGAGTGCATAGGACCACTTACAGTAAGGAAATTGTACGATTAGGTCCTTTACTCTTAGTTTCAGAAACATCTGACAAACAGCAAACTTCCATAGCAGCACTGAATTAATATCTTTTATCTTTCACCATGAAGCTAATATTACTGAAAAATCAAACATGAACGTAATTGTACTGGGTGCCGAATTCCACCATCAGTTGAGTTCAGTCTTCAGAGTTTCCTGTGTGACATTTAGGGCAGTTATTTTAGACAGAGAGGCATCTGAAACCCTGAAACTCTCTTGAACCCACAAATCACTTTATCTTCTCTTACTGGAAGAAGTACCTTATTTTCTGAGGAAAGTAGCTTCCCCTTGTCCAGCAATTTGTGGTAACACTGGATGGGGTAGATGTCTATCTATTCCCCATTTAATTCACCAGTTTGGCCTTTGCAGGTGTTGGATATACCTTAGAGAGTAACTGTGCACTATTAGAAACTTAATCACATTGTGACTCCAATTGCAGCTATTCTTCCAGATGTAGTACCTTTACCGGAATAAATAATGCCTTTTTCTCCATACCATTTTGCAAGGATGACCAAAAACAGTTTGCTATCACCTGGCCATGCCAAGATGGGACCTTCAGTCTTGTTCCAGACTATGCTGGCTCTCCTGCTCAATATCATAATATAGTCCACAGAGGTCTTGATGATTCTGTTATTCCATAAAACATGATACTGGCTTCTACATTGATAATATCATACTAACTAGACCTAGTGAGCAAGAAGCAGCAGGCATTTTAAATGCCTTACACAGACATGTACAGATAGGAAGGTGGATTAGAAACCCTAAAAAACTTCAGAGGACCCCTCATCTCAGTGAAATTTTCCACAATCTTATATCATTGTCTCCTACCTGAAGATTTGGTGGTCTGCAGCATTTAGAGGTATTCCTCATATTGACCAAAGACAAGTTGTTGCTCCTTATACTTCTTACCACAGTAAAAGATTGATAGGTTCGTTTTTGTTTGTTTGTTTGTTTGTTTGTTACATTATGGAGACTATATATGCCATATTTGTGTGTGCTGCTTAGATCCATGAAGACTCACACACATGGCTGCCAGTTTCAATGCAATGGCCACACTCTACACATCATCACTCAATGACATCTACCGCCCCCACTGACTAGTACAGTGAAGTCATCATTGTTCATGCATGTGCATTCCAGTCCACTCTCCTTGGCTGCCAGGTTACATGAATGTCACACAAACCGCTCTCGTTATGTTGATGACTGGACTTTTTCTAGGCAGGCTTTGATGTGCTATTTGTAAGAACTATTTGATTATATGTCTTTTTATTTCCATTATAATTTATATAAAGTTTTTGATGATTAGCTTTACAATTTAACGTACAAGTAGTTGGATATTCAGTGATACTGTAACTAAAGTTGTAGATAGAGTGATTATTGGGACTGTGCATTTTGGGGAAAGTTTGAGAACTTTACTTGTTACAAAAGTAACTATATGTTCCTAGTGGAAAACCTAGAGTGGTTTTGTTGTTACACAGAAATTCAAATGTAGCAGAAGGGTACATATGGAAGTTAAGAATCCAAGGTAATGACCAAAGTTAACAAATATTATCTCTAAGTACCAAATTTTTTCTTAATCATTTTGCTTGTAATACTGAAACATTTGTCTCTTGTCAGCTGGAATAAAGTTAACCTTTGTCAGGAAAGAGAATTCAGCAGTCCTGGAAGAGTCTCTTCTTGCTTCTTTGGTGTGTGGCCTCTCTCTTCTGACTGTGACAGTCTGCAGTGTGCAGCATCACCCCATGGCAGCACCCCAGAAAACTAGATCATAGCCTCTTAATGCACCACCCCAGTGAGCGGTGAATTCTCTTTGTACCACTTCCTCATTAACAGCTTCCCCTTGTAGCCTAGAAGGTGATTTATTTCCACAGCACAGTGTCACCCCATACGCAGCATCCCCCACCATTCCATGAGGTGGGTTCTCAGAAATTTCCAGAAGCACAGGTCCTCCACCAAACTTCCTGCATTCTCATGGCTGTAACTTTACTCCCTCCAAAGAGGTCCAGATGCCAACCTGGAGCCAGGACCCCTCTCCCAGACTTGTCTCTTTGTTACATGCTTTCTCTTAGTCCTAGGGGTGGTGCCTGCTCCCAACATCTGCTCTCACTGTATTCTTTAGTGTTTGCATGGTAACTTGGTAGCCACTCTCCCATTGTACTAATCCCCTGTTCTAGTCCTTGACTCTTTAATTATAAAACCTCCAGATGATTGTGTCATTTATGTCTCCTGACTATGTCCTGAAAAATTAACTTGGTAATTTCATACTGATTGCTAGGCATTGTGTGCCAAAGATTGTAGATATTTCAGATGATATTATCTTACTTCAGAGAGGTATTTATGTTCTGCAAAGCTTATAATATAGGGAAGTGTCGTATAATGAACATACAAAAAAAAAAACACAACAAAATGTCAGGTAGTCCTAAGGGGTCTGAAGAAAAATGAAGTAGGGCAAGAAAATATAAAGAAACAGAGTGTTTGACTCTTTCTCTAGGCTATTCGAGGGATGCTTCTCTGAGGAGTGTCAAAAGAGCAGGCACTTGAATGATGAAGTAATAATGTTCCCAGAAAAAAATTACAGCAAAATGGAAAAGCCCAAAAGAAGAAAACACAGAGATAATATAGAATACAATAGACAAGGGATGTACATATAAACAATAAGATTGTAAAGTAGGTGGGCTCCAAATCATGCACTGGATATTAGGCCACATTGAAACTTCTCTTAACTATCTCAAGGTTCCTGCCAATCTCTCTGAAACTACCATTCTGTTTTGTTTTGGTTTTGGTGAGGTAAAACAATATACAATCAGAAGTAGGTTTTTAGGTAATTAGTTTTTTTTTCTAATTTTTATTTTTGTTGCTCAAGCCATAGTCATTATTGTAAGACTCTTTTCTTTAGTTTATATTTGCTAAGCTTTTTGAGGTTGAGAAGCAGATGGATGATAAGCAGGACCATTTTTATGGATCTAAATGAAAGCATTTTGACAGACAGGTACTTAGTAGCTTATTTTTCTTTTTTTAAAATATATTGGTAGTGTGCTCCCATCCAAAACTTGTTGTTTTTCGACCAGGATTTCTAAGGAAAATAAAAACTGGATAAATTTCTATGTTTCAAACTTTAATTCTGTTAGCTTTTTGTATTTGTTTTAACTGTTATATTTTTTTAATGTCTTAACTTTATTTTTTTGGTGTTCCTCTTCCGAACACTGCTATTCTCTAAACACACACACACACATGCACACACACATACACACTCACACATTGCTCCTACAAATAATATACACACATATTCTTTCAGGTTAACTAGTATTATAACAATTATTTACAAAAAATAATGTGTTCATCCATTGTTACATCACTGAACATGTTAAAATTATTCTTCCCAGGGAAATAATGATTTTCTATTATCCATCAAATAAATAAAAAAATTAAGTTTTCCACAGTGTATCTCCCATAGGACAAAATCAGCACCTCACGTTTATAAAATCCTTCCATACATAAGACTAGCTTTATTTCCCACAACAAACTTGAGAACTGAAGGAATGGAGAAGTTATGTAACCTTCCTATGTTTACGTATTTATTTAGTGACTGACATAGCCAAGGATCAACTGAGTGCATTCCTAACCAAAGTTATACATCTAAATTTTCTAAATAAGCTGTGTCTCTGCATAGCCATTGTGTTTTTTTAATATTTGCAGCCTATTCCATTTGACTCACAAAACAAGGCATCATGGGCGTGTGAAGCATCGCCTTTTTATAATAATGTACAAAATGTTTGTGAACACTCTCATGTGCGGGGAAAATTTTATTTCTTTGGCACACCCCATTAGTTCTACTAGTTAATCATATCTGATATATAATATCCTCTTTCTTACTTCAGTAAATTATGTTTCCAATGGTTCCAAGATATTGTACAAGCCAACTTTTGAAAATAATGGTGGCAGAGTTAAGTTTCCTACAAGGAAAACACTACATTCGCTTCTTTCCTCTCCCAATGTCGAACATAGATTTTTTAAAAAACGTTTGCTGATATAAAACAAAACAAAAACAAAGTCTTTGGACTAACTTGATTTCCTTTGAAATGGATGTGTATGTATTAAAAAGGAATAAAAACAAAGTCAGGCAACCACAGAATTAAAGCACATTCTCAGCCCATATTTAAGGTGAAGAGTTTATACATACACAAATTTTAAAATGAGAAGGTGCGTAGTTTTCAAATATTCCTTTGAGGGCTACATGATCAAAAACTCCGAAGATAGCTGCCCTCTGCTGCCGCGCATTGACTTTTCCTGCACAACACAAGCAGATGGAAGGAGAGGTCTGTGACTATTTTCTCTCCTCCATTAGCAAAATCCCTTATTTGAAATAAGGACCAAAATAAACAGCATAAAAATATCCTTCCTTAAACCATTGTTTCATTGAAAATTATGTGTTTGACTTTTATGTTTCAATAAAATAAAAGCAGGTTGTTATTGGAAATACCCATACGTGTACAACTTCTGCCTTTCATAAATGAGTCAAAATGATGAGAAAATTAGACTAAGCTTCAACAGAACATTGATTACAAGGATCTGTAAATTCTGTGGATCCTTTCTGCAGATACAGATCAAGAATTGCAGGTGAAGTCCTTGCATTTGCATTCATAGTGGCTTGGGAATATTAGGTCAGAGACCATTTTTTACTTGTCAGCAGGCCCTGGTGTTCTATTTCCTTTCTACGTTTGTTTGATTTATTATGAAATACTTGAAATACACAAAACATGCCGAGTAACATAATAAATTCCCGTGTGCCTGTCACCCCGACAGAAGAAATATGAACACCGTGCTGCATTTGTGTTTTTTCATACAGAAATAATGGTTTACCAACATAACTAATACCTACTTCATCTCCCTGTCCAAACATTCTCTTCCTTTTCTCCTCAGACAGAGTTGGTGCCTATTAATATATTACTTTTACTGCATATGTATATATGTTTAAACATACAAAATATAGTCTATTTTGGAAACTTTTGGACTTGACATAAATTGCATCATACTGTGATTTCTCCCATTTTCTTTTCCCTCTTAAACAATATATATTAAATTGGTGTTGCTTTGGAATTGATGTAGCTCTAGTTCAGTCATTTTATTGACTGAATATTATTCTGTTTTCTGAATTGATACACCATGATCTTATTTTTACCATTCTTCTTCTCAGAGATATTTGAGTATTTTCCCCATCTTTATGTTTATTTGTTTACTGTTTACTCTTGGTGTTGCAAATTGTGTTACAGTGAATACTGATGTCAAATACAAACAAATCCAGTCTCCAAAATCTGCAAGCATCTGACAAACACACAAACAAACAGAAACAACTTTTTACTTTAAGGGTAAACAAGGAGAAAGCAGAGATAGGCAGAATCTTTTACATAGAAACTAGACACACAAGGAGGAATAACCAGTAGGGTGACAAGAAAAGGCCTCATTGTGGTTGGTCAAATTCCAGGAGAAGCTGATCCGCAGGGCAGTCCACTTTTTTAGTGCTTACTTGTGTTTGGGGGACACAGAGTTTAGCGGGCTTAGGAAGGGGGAAAAGCCTTACTAAAGATTGATCAAGACAAAGCAGAGGATAAGAACTGGGCTTTTGTAAGCGTTTGATCTGTCCTTCCTGCTATTCAAGAGACAAATTCTCTCCTTAGACATTATTAGGTATGGAATAAATGTCAGTGAGGTTGAGGTAAATACCCTTCCTAATACCATCAGCCAGTTTCTAATTGGTCTGTTTTATAAGGCCACATCTATCTGTAAGGGAGCTTAAGAAATGTAGATATTAATCAAGGCATATCACTCCCAAATGAATTCTTATTTGTGATTAAGAAAGAAATGCTACAAGTTTCTCATTTGTGTCTTCTTTGTTTTGCCTTTTGGAGTACATCTGTGATGCGAGGTATAAAAATGGGAATCTAGGGTATGAGAGTTGACCCAGACTTTATAACGACCTGTGTTTATTTAACTCAAGTTTATACAAGACTAGGAGACATAAATAGAAACATAAAGTATGCCTGGATGTCTTTTTTATTTTGCTTTGCTCATTATAGCGTTTGACATGGAATTTGAGGACAGTGGAGACGACTTCATGATTTTTTGAAAACCACTATCTTCCCCAAATTATGACAATCAAAGATAACAATCAAAGACCAAAGACAATCAATAAGCCAAGCCCTAGCTGGTGTAGCTCAGTGGATTGAGTGCCAGCCTGCAAACCAAAGGGTCACTGGTTCAATTCCCAGTCAGGGCACATGCCTGGATTGTGGGCCAGGTCCCCACTAGGGGGCATGTGAGAGGCAACCACACATTGTTGTTTCTCTTTCTTCCTTTCTCTCTCCCTCCCCCTCTCTTTAAAGATAAGTAAAATCTTTAGAAAAAAAAAAAAGATAACTAAGCCTAAAACATAAAAGGAGTTTCAAATCCTGATGATATTGCAGAAAATGCTTAAACTAAGATGATCAGCATTTATTAACTGCTTTTCAAATATATTTGCACTGAGAGAACATTTAAAGGTTCCAGGGAATCGTAATTCAGGGCATGAATAGGGCAACATATACCTATTTTCATCACTGAGAATAATGCTATTTAGGATTTTCTTGGATCATCTCTTAAAGCTATCTCCTTTGCTCATTTACACAATTTCTTCATGGAGACTTTTTGTTTTTTGAATATGAAAGTCCTTCATCCTTATCTAGTTAACAATTAGTATGCTGGCCAGTGTCGGAATGAGAACAGTCCCCCTGGAGCACCCTGTAGTCTTTTCAAGGCCCATCGTATCTTTACAAATATTTCTTGATCTGCTTTTTCATCCCATCCTGGAGAAGATGGATTTCATGTATATTTTTTAAGTTAACCATTGTGTTTGGTTTGAAACAGCATACTGAGATAATGCTGTTTAATCTTCTGTTCTCTTTCCATTCTTTTGTTCTTTTGAGTACCTTCTCACTTCAATTCTGCATTGCTACATTTTCTATTGTAGCTTATAACTTTGCCACGTATCTTTTTATTAAAAATATTTATTTTTTTAGAATTTAGGTATCAGTGATTAAGGAATCTGTTTTGACTATATTTTTAAATGATTCAATAATTAACAGCAACTTTTTTTTTCTTTCAGCAGTTATATGTTTCATATGGTTTTGTGAGTGAGCTTATTTCTTTTATCCCCTAATATTTAAAGCCATTCCATATCTAACTGTCACCTAAACCTATTTAAATTGCTATTTTATTTTATTTTTTAAAGATTTTATTTACTTTTAGAGAGGGGAAGAGAAGGACAAAAAAAGGGAGAGAAATATCAATGTGTGGTTGCCTCTTGTGTGCCCCCCAACCCCAGGGGACCTAGCCCACAACTCAAGCATGTGCCCTGACTGGGTTTCAAACCAGCAGCCCTTTGGTTCGTACGCCCATGCTCAATCCACTGAGCTACACCAGCCAGGGTTTAAGTTACTATTTTAATTAAAATATAGTATTCATCAAAGAGGAATAAGAAGAGTTAGTTTTGCTCTAATTCTATTAAGGCTGAAAACCCACCCCTCTGGTCAAATTCTGAACTTAAAGGGAGAGAAAGAGAGAGATACAGAACATTGGTCTACAGTGTTTCATACGTGTTCATGCTCTTGATTTGTCTTGGTTGCCCAATTTTCTTCAGCTGCTCTAGAAGTCATTCTCTATCACAGGCGGCAAACACAAGGCCCACAGGCCAAATCCAGCCCTCCAGCTTTTATCCAGCCCGGCACCTTGTTTCTACCCGGCACACCTTGTTTCTACCCGGCAGCAGCGCCAAGCTCCTTGCCCCTAGTTAAGGAGTAGTTACATTTACACAGTCCTAAAGTTACATTCGTCCCTGTGAAGGCAACCAGGAGGCTGATGTGGCCGCGGTAAAAATGAGTTTGACACCCTGTCCTGAGGTTTTACTTACTTTTCATTTATGATGACCATATTTTTCCATATTTCACTGAATATAGTTATACCAGTTACTTTAAAACCCTTGTTGATTTATTTTCCATACATTTGCAATTGATGTCTTAGCCGACAGTTTGGGCAGAATTTGCAACAATTGAGACTTTCTCTTTCTGGCTCTCTCCTTTCTTGAATTTCATCACCTCAGTCTCTAGTTGCTGTGGTTTCCTTAACCCAGAAGTTGGATTCTTCAAACCAGCACACTTTCTAATGGAATTCAACACCCTGTCCTTAGACTAAAAGTTGTAAACACAAAAAATTCCCTCCGTGCCATTTCCTTCAAAATGTCAATTTCACTCCTCCTTGCCAGTTATCTTCCTGGTCATTCCCCTGTGCTTTCTAGTAGCTTCTTTAGTTTTTGACGGCTGTTTTTAGTTGTCAGGGAAACTTGGTCTGCTAGTGGCCATTGAGAAGTAAATTCTTAGAACACAGTTGGTCTTTTAAATTTGATTTTGATTAGAGTAACTGTTGAGTGCATATACAGTGATTTGTATATTTTGTTGGTAAAAACAATTTCGACTCTATTATTTGGAACCTACAACTATATTTCTTACTTCCTCTGACTTATTACTTAAGTCTGGATTTCCACTATATAATGTAGTATAAAATAATGCACGCATATTTTTTCTTAAAGGTAATATGTCTTGTGTTAATTTTTTTCTCAAATATCAGATCTGTAGTTTACATGATGCATACACACCACACACAGTTGATAAATAAACTTAATAAACAAAGCAAGTTGCCTAGTTTTGAGTGATTTTTTCATCATAAATTGATATTTAGATTTAGTGATTTTTTTTTCTATTTCAATCAGGGAAATTACTGTGTATTTTTTTCTTCACACAACTTTTGTGGCAAATTATAGTACTATATTTTAAGACATTCAATCATGCTTCCATTCTGGGGATAACACAGGGGAAGGTGATCATTTTTAATACACTTTTAGAGTCAAGTAATACAGAGTTTCACCTTTGTGCAAAGAAAAATATTCAGTAAAAAATATATTTGCCTCCTTTACTCAGATTTGATTTAAAAGAAACTAACAATTCAAGAAAAAAAGATCTTAGAGTAGCAGATTAATCACCTGAAGGGATGTTTCTTGCTTTATATCAAAGTAAAACAAAAATTACTTAATAGGTGTGTAAATTCCCTTCTGTTCAATTTGTCAAAATTATCTCAATGTGTAGGCGTCAAAAAGCAGCAACATCATCTTTATGTTTGAAAAGATGGCTTAGATTTTTGGCACATGCTTTGTTAGTGTGCAAAAGATATCTTTAGCGCATGAACTATTTTTGCTTCTGATGGCAATTATTTGTTTTAGAATAAAAAAAAATGCCTCTGCTCTTTTTCGAATTTAAACATACTTTAAACATTCTTAATATTATTCACACCTAATATGTTACTTGGAGATTTCACATCTATTACCATAAATGAAATTGGCTGATATTTTTCTATTCCCATGCTATCCTCATCTAGTTAGAAATCTAGATTTTAAGTGCGCTTTGTAAATTAGGTGAATGTATTTTGACCTTTTCCTATTGTGATAATTAATTTTATATATCAACTTGGAGATTGTTTTAGAATGAGATTAACATTTAAATTGGTGAAATTTAGGTGTAGCAGAAAGCTCTCTATAATGTGGGTGAGCCCCAGTCAGTCACCTCCAGGAGAAAAATGGGATTCTTCAGAACAATGTACACACACACACACGTGCACACACCTTCACGTACATACAGTCATATAGTCAGGGACCACTTAACAACATGATGCATTCCAAGAAATGTGTTTTAGGCAGTTTTGTCCCTGTGTGGACTTCATAGACCATACTTACACAAATCTGGATGTTATAGCCTACTGCACACCTAAGCTATAAGCCTATGGCTCTTGGGTTATAAGCCTATATAGCTTTTTAATGTACAAAATAACCCAAGATTAAATCAAGCCCAGGAGAAAACAGTGCAATCAAGAGACACCATAAACATGGGATGTATGGGGCTGCTGCCAGAGTAACGGGGCACATTGTTTTACAGCGAACTTTTCTTTATAGGTAGAAAGAGTACACTCGAACACAACAATAAGGAGTATAGTATAGTAAGTACATAAACCGGTAATATAGTTGTTTATTATCATTACCAAGTATTATGTATTGTACATAACTGTATGTTGTATACTTTTATGTGACTGGTAATACAAGTAGGTTTGCTCACACCAGCATTACCACAAACACATGTGCTTCTGTGTAAAGATGGCTAAGGCATCACTAGGCAATAAGAATTTTTCAGTTCAGTTAGAACCTTATGGGACCACTGTCTTACATGTTTTAAGACATTAAATCATGTTTACATTCTGTATTCAACTGTACCTATAGCTATATCTATATTTCATCATGTATTTATCTATATAAATATATTTATTTATATAAATATCTATAATTATATAGATATAGCGATAGGTAGAGTTGACCCTTGAACAATGTGGGAATCAGGGGCACCAACCCCCTATGCTGTCAAAAATCTACATATAACTTTTGACTCCCCCAAAACTTAGGGTGTCTCTCTCAGTATTCATAGGTGATTGATTCCAGGAAACCACCCCTCATCCTATGTATAACAAAAGCTATAGATGCTCAAGTCACCTCTATCACCTGTATGAAATGGTGTAAATCAGTGCA
>VMDR010019232.1:0-18501 GCA_007922815.1 Macrotus californicus
TGACTATTATTATTTTTGGCTTTACAGAGTTGTTTTAGGTTTTAAATTTGTGGTATGGGAGTGGGCAGAGAGAAGGCAGACAGTAGATCTTTTGAGTTTTAGAAATCCTCTGGGATTTCATAAGAAGGTAGAAAGCTGTTTAAAGTGTCTTAAAAACATTATGATTTGCCTGTTGAACAAATAAAATACCAAAATAATTCAGATATGTAAGTTTGCCAAGCAGAAATTAGCACTTTATAATTTATGTCCATCTTGAGCTGAGCTGATTGGACCCTATAAGAAAGATCTTCCTCAAATTCATAAACCTAAAGCCATAAGATGCTTTTTTAAAATGACAACAATGCTTCCCATTTGAAATTCTTTATTGTCTCAAATCACCAACAGTAAACCAGAATAAGTTCTATTGATTGAATGCATTAAGATATTGTAACAAAAATGGAGAAAAGTAAGCATTATGGAGTGCCTTTGCAATGAGATTTGGTCTTATTTCGTTCTTGTGGCACTATAAGAGGTATTATTATACCCATTGCAGATACAGAAATCAAGGCTCAGAGAAATTAAATAAGTTGCACAATGATGTAACGCTGATAATTAGCAGATCCGACTTAAATTCAGGTCTGACTCTGAAGTCCATGTTCTTTCCATTGTGCTACACACCTTCACTAAATCTTCATTAAACAAATGAATTAGTAAATGGATATAGATAAATTATATAGGATTTCTTGTTCGTGCAAATCAGCAAAATAACATCAACATGGATTTTCAACTGAAAAACCAGGAGAAAATACCTTTCTATAGAATGTATTTTAATATCAGTAGCCTTTCATCTTCATAGGCAATAATCATCATAGCAAACTAAATATTATACTGGTGAGACTGGAAGATTAATTAAACAGAAACCTCATTTTAATTGGAGTTGGGAGGGCCTGTAGAGGGATCTCTCATGCCCTACCACTCCCTGTCAATTACCCTAGACAAGAGGAGACAGACTTTCCACTTCCCACAGGAAGATGTTTTTCTACTCTATTAGTCCAGCAAGAAGAATGAGGATCTTCTCTTCACCCTGCCACCGCTTTGAACCAATGAAAAACTGTTACAACTCAGCCAATGGAAAGCTACTGTACTTCAAACTCTGTTTCCTCCCTGGACCCTTTGTTTACAGTAGCTCCGCTGAACTTCCCCTTTCCTCTACAAAACAATGTTCTTTTACCAGAGACAGGGAAATAAAGAACAAACTGACAGTCACCAGAAGGGAGTGGGGAGGAGGATAATGGTAAAGAAGGGGAAGGATCAAGTCAAAGAACAAGTACAAAGGACCCATCGACAAGGACAATAGGGTGGGGATTGTCTTTGGGAGTGGGGATTGGACGGGGCAGGGGAGTGCAATGGGGGAAAAATGCAGACAACTGTAACTGAACAACAATTCAATCAATCAATATTCATTTGTTCTTTGGACTTGTTCACAGTTCCCTATTAGACCACATGCCCTGATTGCAATTCTTTGTTGTTCCCAAATAACCCCATTTTGTTGGAGAAATATTTGACTATTTGTTTAAAGTCAACAGATTGAAACATTGCATTTTTCCTTTAAGCTGGTCTAGAAAAAAAATCTACTTTTAATTACCTAAGTTTCCTTATCCTTCATAAATAGTAATAGCTTTGAATGTGTTCAACCCCTTAGAACCTGAGGATTGAGATTATAAGGAAATGTACCCCAAAGTGTCTTCTATGCAATAATCATGGTTATCTGTATAAAATAAGATGTGATTTATCTGACTCCATGAAAAGAGGAGGTAGGAGGGCATGGTGAAATGCTCTAAAGTAAGAATGATGAACAGAGTGCCCTCTCCACCTTTAGAGGCCTGCAGATTATACACATTTGTTTCTTTTTCCAAGTAGACACCTGAATAGATTCTAGTTCCTCCCTTCCTCTCTTCCATCCTTCAACACCACTTATTAAATATATCTAGGTACCAAGTTCTGAGGCTTGTGTTGGAAACAAAGATAAATAGAACACATCTCTGTCCTCTAGGGAATCAAAAATGTAATGGGGAAGACAGTCATGTCAACAAATAATTATAGCTCAATGCAAGTGTTACAGTAGAGCTATGGACTAAGTAGGGAAATACAGAAGAAGCATTTCCTTCACCTGGGAGGTATCAGAAAAAGCATCCTGCAGGAAGGAGCATTTGAAGGAAATCTTAACATTTGAGTTGAAGTTTTCTATGCTGAGAAGGCATGGTAAGAAAGAACCAGGCCAAATTCAAAAGATGGTGGCTAGAAGGGTCTAAAGGCAGAAGTTACCCTTACCCTCAAGAATAAAAGGTGGAAACTGGAATCCAATGAAGCTTTTCACAAATCAAAATCTAGCAAATCTGTCAACTTTACTCTTAAATCAGCATTTCTCAAAATTTCTTCTTAAGGCAGAAGACCATGATAAGGATGGGGTTAGGGGTGGGTTATAATCTAAAGTAACTTTCAGAGAACATATCTGAAATGTGATAAATTTTCTGCTAGAGCTGGGGTCAGTAAACTATGGTTCACAGGCCAAATTCTGTACTCTGCCACCTATTTTTGTTAATAAAATTTTATCAGAACAGAGGCATACCCATTCATTTACATAGTGAATAGAGCTACTTTTGTACTTCAATTACAGAAAGAGTAGTTGCAACAGAGATTGTCTGCCCACAAAACCTAACATATTTACCAACAGAGCTTTTTATGGAAGTTTGTATTAGAGCTATATAGCAACATGAATGTATTGAGTTTATACATGAACAATGTTGAGTTTAAAAGATAAGTTTCAATGTTATAAAAAGTCACGTTAAATAAAGTTTTTAAAAACACCCTAATTTCACTACCATATTGAGATACATGTACATGTAGAGTATTAAAAGTATAAAACCAGGCATGCCAATAATAAATACCCAACTGAGGACAATGTTATCTCTTTGGAAAAAGGAGAGAAGGAAGAATATATGCAAAGAGGGGTTTTAACTATTTGAAATGTTTTATTTCTAAAGCAAAGTGGTGAATAAAAAAGTGTTTATTATATTATGCTTCATACTTTTTTGTATGACCGGTGTATTTCATAATTTAAAAACTCTTTGGTCTTACAAAAAATTACATAGAAAAAATTAGATAGAAGAGTTGTGCTGCAGATTCTATTTCCTAAAAAATGGTTACAACAATATCTTCCATCCCACATGCTCTTCTTACAATGTGACTTTGGTACCCCTCCAATTGAGAGGTAGGGTCTCTATTCCTCCCCCTGAAACTGAGTGGACTTTTGTGAATGTTTTGGTCAAAAGAATATGGTCGAAGTAACACTATACAACTTTTAAACTAGGCCATGAAAGGGGATACAGCTTACACTTTGTTCACTGGAATTCTCACCCTTGAAGTCTTCAACCACTGTGTAAGCAGCCTCCTGAGGCAGCCATGCTGTGAGAAAGCCCAAACTAGTCCACAGAGAGAGACCATGAGACTTCTTGGGGAGAAATGCCTAGCTAGTTCCCGACTGCCCTGGTCACCATTCTGCACCCTACTGCAATGAGTTGACAGATTCTGAGCCAAACTCAAGATTTCCAAACTGAGCCATTTCAGAATTCCTGTCCCACTATGAATGAAGCTGTGAGAAATAGGAAAGTGATGGTTGTTATTTTAAACCTCTAAAATTTGTTTTGCAGAGCAATTGGTAACTGGAAGTTGAATCTTAAATTGGCCCCATCATAAGTTAAATTTTAACTGTCTTCATGGGAAATATGAGCTGAATTGATCCAAAGAACCTCAGAAAGTTTCAGCAATAGGAAGGACCAATCTCAGAAGGCAGAAGAAGGCATGTGATTGAAAACAAATAAATTGTAAGTCTTTTTAAATTTAAATTATATTTAATTATTTATTCTAATGTTTCCCTCTTTGCCCCTCCTCTACCTCTACAACCCCCCTCCTCCCCCCCCACCCCCACACACACACTCAGGTAATCCCTGCACTGTTGTCCATGTCCATGGGTCAATTCTTTGGTTATATTGCCTATGCTGTACTTTACATCTTCATGATTATTCTGTAATTACCAATTTGTATTTCTTAATCCCTTTACCTTTTTCATCCATCCCTCTGACCACCCTCTCATGTGGCAACCATCAAAACATTCTCTGTATCTATGATTCTTTTTCTGTTTTGCTTGTTTGTTTACTTTGGTTTTTAGATTCAATTATTGATAGATATGTATTTATTACCATTTTATTATTCGTATTTTTATCTTCTTCTTAATAAAGAATACCCTTTAACATTTCATATAATACTGGTTTGATGAACTCCTTTAGCTTTTTTTCCTCTGGGAAGCTCTTTGTCTTTCAATTCTAAATGATAGCCTTACTGGGTAGAGTAATCTTAGTGGTATATCCTTGCTTTTCTTTCATCACTTTGAATATTGCTTGCCAATCTCTTCTAGCTTGCAAAGTTTCTTTTGAGAAATCAGCTGACAGTTTCATGAAAGCTCCCTTTTAGGTAACTAACTGCTTTTCTTTTACTGCTTTTAAGATTCTCTCTTTGTCTTTAAACTTTGGCATTTCAATTATGGTGTGTCTTGGTGTAGACCTCTTAGGGTTCATCTTGTTTGGGACTCTCTGTGCTTCCTGGACTTGTTTGTCTATTTCCTTTACCTTGTTAGGGAAGAGTCCTTACACTATCATCATTTTTTAAATTCTTATTTCTTCTTGCTGTTATGATTGGGTGTTTTTTGCTTCCTTACAAGGAATAAATTGCAAGTCTTTAGTGAGAATCCTAGGTCCCAAGTCCTACCTGAGTCATCAGGTATTCCAAAGAACCAGGGGCACTCACCACAGGAAGGATGAGGATTATATCTGGAAGAAGTGAATGAGGAAGCCTCCAGAGAAACAAAAGAGGAACAGCTGAAGGGTAAAAAACATTGGCTGGAGAGGAAGGACACTGGGGATTTAAGCTCTTGTACTGTCACTCATAGATTGCATGTCTTTGTCTAATCATTTTTTTCATTTAAAGAGAAGGTGAGATGAAAATGATCTCTAAAGTAGATGTCCACAGTAAAAATCTGTGATTCTATTAAGAAGAAAGAGCACACACTTTAAAATGTGGCTAGTTTAAGTAATGAGCCACAAATGAAGTGCTTTTTAGTCCATAGACATTCTAATTTGCTTCTTATAACATGTAGTTCTTTTAAAAGTAGTATTAGTGATTATAACAGAAAACTTCCAGTTAAGCTACTTTAATGTTTCTACCTCCCTCCACCAAGGGACCAATTAAAAGGGTGTGGGCCAAGTTACGGGGAACTGATGGAATATGCATGAATCTATGAATATAAGGCTGTTATAGTGCCTAGACCCAAAGCAACAAGAAGAGGAAGAAGTTTCCGGAACATGAAAGAGTGAGTCATGTAAAGCAGGCCACTTTAAGAGGAATGAGTAGTGACAAGGCAACAGACAACCAGAAGTAACCTTTCAGGGAGAAAGCCAGGAAAATAAATACACTGACCTCATTCTCTTCACATCCTGCATTTCCTGTCTGCTTCCTCTCCACTAGCCAAACTCAGTTGGAAGCCTTGCCCTTGGACTCAGGACAGAGAGCAGGTTGACAGTGGCCCTGGAGGAGCAAAAGGAAGACAATCAGCATAGAGGTGCCAGTGAAAAGGTCGTAATAATAGCTTTAGAGGGCAGATTAAAATTCACTTTACACACACACACACACACACACACACACACTGGAGATATTCTCAGGTGTAATAACATTCTAGGATAATTAGTTTTACAATCAATCTTTTACCTTTCTGTTTTGCCTATTTTGACTTGAACAAATATTAGATCATAGCTGGTGGCATAAACTTTAGTATTTGCTCTACAACTATGTAAATAATTTATTTTTTATTTCTCTGTTCACATCCAAGTTATTTCAGCTCCACATCTGCTAACAAGGCATGGTATATCTAACCTGTCAGAATTGTGGTTTTTGTCAGAGAACTTCTATCTTGTTTCTACAACTGGGAAGCTTGCTAAGCAGACCACAACAGCCTTGGAAGGAAAGAGAAAAAAACCTTAGTTTTGTCTTTGCTTAGTTACAATATGTACTGTGTGGAGAAACAGAAAGATGTATTTTGTTACATATAGAATCATTGTTTGCAATCACTTCTTTGTATCTTAAGTAAATTACTATACACCTGAGCTTATGTTTTCAGAAGTAATTAATTTGGTCTACACAGGACAAATGTGTCTTTTCTGAGTCTCACATCTCTAAGCTCTGGCCTGCCAGTCCTTTAAGATGTATATTGACTGGATTAACACAGATCCTATACTGTCCCAGTAGATACCTAATTTTGATAGTAGTCTCCCCTGTCCCCCTATCCAAAGGGTTCCCCATTAAAGACCCACCACATTGGGAAGAAAAAATTGCCACATGGAAGTGAGTACAGGAGGTCTCAACTAGTTCTTTTTTTTTTCTTCAGAACTCTCCTACTTCCTTTTGAAACCTTGAGCTTATACTTTCATCTGTCAGGTATCTCCATCTAGATATATTTTGAATGCATTTCAACTGCAACACAGCTCAAATTGAAATCACTGCCTTTTCCGCAACTTGCTTTCTCTTCTATTTCAGTTAAGACATAATCATCTACCTACCCAAGCCATTAATTTAAGTCTCCCAAACTAGAAACTTGGGAATTATTCTCAGCATTCCATTTTCCTCATCCCTCATATTCACACATTACAAGTCTGATAGGCTTGATTTTCTAGAATACGCTGCGATCTACCCTTTCTTCTCTTACCTACTGCCACAAATTTCACCAAAACTGACACAGTTGTTTTTTCTTTAAGCTTTTTGACAACATCTCCCCTGCCTATCTTTCCCTTAGTTTTTCCCTAAGGCATCCTTCCACACTCTTCTGCGGTCTTCCCAAAGGCATATTTAATCACATCAGTGGGCTCCTTTAAAAACCTTAGTTTTTCCCTGGGGCCCACAGAATATTCTGCTTTGAATGCTAATCTTCACATTCTGCCCTTTTCTATTTAGTCAACCTTTCTTGGATATGAAATCTCTTCTGATCTGCAAAAATGCATATCTTTTGTCTTTGCTTCAGCACTCTCCTCTTTGGACATTCTCTGCTAAATCCTTTCCATAATAATAGTCTGAAAATAATTTTTGTACTACCAAGGGATAGGCACTATGCTAAACACTCGACATTCATTATATGTTATGAGTACTATTTTACATTGAGGAAATGGAAGCAAATAACTTGTCCAAGGTCGCAGTTTAATTAAATAGCAAAACTGGGATTACAGTTCAGGTCCATCTCAATCCACAAACTGAACATTTAAAGGCTGCCCCCATTACAATATACCTTCTAACTCAGTTCAAGTTGTACCCTTATCCTTAAAACTTCCAGGTCATTCTAGTCCCCCTTCTCTCATCTCTGATTGCTGTTTTAACCAACAGCATACTGTTTAGCACTAAATTATTCTTTAATATTTTCATTTTTCTAAATCTTAGCATTGTAAATTCTTAGATTGTAAATTCATTGTGAACAGAGAATTAAATTCTTAATATGCCTCCACAAGGGCATAGCATACCCTTTAAAGCAAATAGTTGTCTCTTAGCTGGGCAGGTGAAAAGTGTGCTTTACATATCTCTGTCATTGCATTTACACATGCAACAAATACTCAATATTTGCTTTACTTAAGTAAGGAGCAGACGAGGAATTATATCTAGAGGATATAAGTGAATGCAAAATTTTCGGTAAGGGCAGAGACTCGATATATCCTTTTTTCCCTGCTCCTCCCGTGTCAGGCCATCTTTTTTCTTTTTTTATGCTACAACTAAACTTCTCTGTACTTGAAATTACTGTACCTTTATGGTAATAATTAGCATTGGTCTCAAAAAAGTTCCACCATGGGTGTGCGCGCGCGCGCGTGTGTGTATTTCTACTTTCATATGCTCTCTTCCTTCTTCTGAAAATATATTTTCATTTGAAAAAGCCCACTGTTAGGTAATGCTGTGATGGACCTATTTCTGAGGATTTATTTCCAGTAGGATCTTTGGAGTTCTTTCTTTGAAGGTGTGTAATTTTTCATCCTTTAAAAGTGTTTTCCATGACCCTGCAACTCAGAGGCCAAAAGCGCACTAACACGGAAGGTCCACGTACGGGAACGCTGGCTTCTGAAGCGACCCTCCTGGTGGCGGCACTCGCACCATCGGGGCCTGAGGTCCGAGTGTGAGCGCCCAGGGCCAGGCAGGGCGACCCCAGCCGGACTCACGGCCTGTGGGCTTGGAGCCTCCGTTTCGGCCCAGCGGCGGGAAACTCCCGGAAGCGGTTTCCGAGCGAGAGTAGCTTTTGGGCCTGGCGGTAAACGAGTCGGCGAGGCAGAAGGGTCCCCGGAGCCTTTCCAGGGCGGCCAACCCCGCCAGGCCGCATGGCGGATGGTGTCCTTGTGAGCGTGATAGAGCGAGCTCGTTTCCTTAATGTGCTTTCTCAGAAATTTAGGCCGCAGCCGCCCGCACCCCAGTTTTCATGATCATGTGCACGTCAGAGTTTCTCATTTTTGGTGTGTTTTTGAAACCACAGAACTGTAGTTGCTCTTCCCCGGGGTGCCGAAACAAAGACCAAAACGACAACCAGTGTGGGTGGCCTCGTAACCGCTCAAAATCCGAAGGCGAGAGGGCGTGTCAAAAATCCAGGTGCAAGCGAAGCAGCAAGTAACGGCTCTGGGCAGCCCCGCCCCTCCGACCCGCCCACCTCGACCCGCCCATTTAGTTCCCTGCGGTCTACAGTCACTTCCCCGGCCGCTTCCTCTTTAAGGCGGAGCCCGGTGTGAATCTCGCGAGATCCGGGTTGGCGCCGTGACCTCCATGTGGGAGCTAGAGCTCTATAAGTAAACACTCCGCGCGGTGCAGACAAGGTTTCTTCCTATTTGTGAGGCGGTGGCTGTAGCAGCGGCGCCTCAAACTAGTTCCGGTTTCCTTTCGTTTTGAGCTCCGCTGCGCGGGTGCGCGGTCTAAGAGTCGCGGCCGCCTGTCGGGCCCGGCGTCCGGTCGGTCTTCTTCGCTTGTGCACGCGCTCGCCCGCCAGCCGCGGAGAGCGGGGAAGCGGTGCGGGCCAGGCGGGGTGCGGCGCCCTAAGCGCAGGGGGAGACAAAGCAGAGCCGGCCCCCTTTCCCGGCGCCAAGATGTGGATCCAGGTTCGCACCATCGACGGCTCCCAGACGCGCACCATTGAGGACGTGTCTCGGAAAGCCACAATTGAAGAGCTGCGCGAGCGGGTGTGGGCTCTGTTCGACGTGCGGCCCGAGTGCCAGCGCCTCTTCTACCGGGGCAAGCAGGTGAGGCGTTCCCACCGCAGCCCTCGAGAAGCCCGGGGCGAGGGCAGCGGGGCGCCCTAGGACGCGTGGGCTGGGCGGGCCGGAGGTCTTGGTGCGCCGCGCGCGCAGAGCGCATCTGGCTCCACTTGGAGTGGGCAGCCCGCGAGACTCAAAGTGTGGGCCTGGGCCCGCTGAGGGGGCGCCCAGGGTCCCTGCCAGCCCCGAGCGCAGGTGCGCCCGGCAGTGTTGTGGGGGGGGGGCGCCTAGAGCACTGAGATCTCGTCCCCCTCTTACAGCGGGGCAGCAGCCGCAGGCACAGCCGGCCGGAGCGCGTGGGTTCTTTCGCTTCCCGCGCTCGTCGGGGTCTGGGGCCCCTGGAGGGCGGGGAGGGCAGCGGGCTGTGGCGGCCATGCCACAGTGCAGGTGGGGAGGGCCGACGGCCCGGGCTAACGGCTCTCTTCGCTTCCGTGGCCCTTCCGCGCTCAGGCTCCCGAGTAGAACAGGAGGAAACTTACACACAGGGCACAAGAGCCCTAGCCCTCAGTCCTCAGTGTGGAAGGGATTTGTAAACTCTGAAAGATTCGCAGGGTTTCCAGAACTTCCAGAGTTTCCCGTCTCTCACGCTCTCTCCCCCAGGTTTGAAATCTGTCTTGGGGAAGATTAGAGACCTGGGCTGAAGGAGCTATTGATGTAACCCAGGACCGTGTTTAAACTGCCCAGTATAGGCCCTAGGGGTATTTCCTAGAAGGGAAAGTAATATAAAGGACTGTTTTGCTCCTCTTACTAATAGTCCCCTCACCGAAGTTTTTTTAACACGGCAACTGGAGCATAGCCAGCCGTACTTACTTGAAGGCTGGAAGTGTTTTTGTTGGTGAAGGTGTCTGTGGGCGTCTCTGGTAGCTGTATGGTATGGCCATGCACTGGCCCATTGTAGGTTTTTCCTATCCCACAAGTCTCTCTTGGTCTACGCCCACAGACCCAGACCCATCTTATTTTTCTTGTCTTTTTTTAAAAATGTAATCCACTAAAAAAGTTGGCATCCTCCCGTTGATAGACCACAGTTTGGCTCCGATCCTGTGGTTTGAAGTAAATGTAGCTCTCTTGGATTTGATGGTAGCCGTTTTCTACAACCACAAAGGATTTGAAAGGAATATTTTTCTATCCTTAATATGCTTACCCTTCTAAAACTGTCCAGACATTTCAGAGTAACAACATTACACTGAGAATAAAGTGAGCCATGAGATGTTTTAATGTGTTTTTAAATAAATGTTATAACATCTTTGATATGTTCTTGCAGCCAGTTTGTATTGATCTTTTTATTTTAGTGTTTGACTTGTAATAAAAACAGGTGTTCAAATTTAGTTGTAAACTTTGTTTTTGAAATAATTGTATAAAACACTACATAGATTTATATTATTGTGCTGCTGGTGGCTGATACTTTTTATATTTTGGTCAAAGGTGAAAAGAATATAACCAATCTTCTGAATTTTATTTTAACATGAATACCTTGGGGTACTTGGGTGACTTGAGCACCAGTAATAGAAATGAAACAGTACATATTCCTGGGTAACACCCCTAAAGTCTTACTATCTTTGGTGTGTATCAGAATCACGTGTGAACATTTTATTATAGATGCTCAGTTCACCCCAAAATTGCAAGTAGTTGAATTTAACAAGACCCCATAGGAGATTCTGATGAATACCAGAGTCTGAAAATGGAAGTTGAAGTATAGTCAGTTTCCTACTAGTTTCTTACTATTCAGAGTGTATGGTCCCTGTATTAGCAGGACCAGCAGCATTAATTTCACCTGGGAGCCTCATGCCAGACCTACTGAACTAGAAATCTGTATGTTAACAAGGACCCCAGGTGATCTGTATGCAGATTAAATTTGAGAAGCTTTGTAATTGACTCCACTTTTTTTTTGAAGGTCAAAATGGAGAGTAAATTCAGGGTTGTTAAGTTCTAGTTAGAGCAGAGTAACCGTATTTGGATATTCTTTGGGGGGGGGGGGCGGCAGTTGTTTGAGTTTGGAGCACCCTGAGCATTGTTTTTGTTGTTGTTTTTTAAAGAAGTTGTGTTGGTAGATCTCTAAATCTTTTGAGAATCCAGATCTTTTCCTACTTTGTAAAGATTCTCTCCACTCCTTTTCATTCTTTCCCCTGTACCACTTAGAGATAACCTTAGAATAGATGGTACATATCAGAGCTGAAGAAAAACTGAGTAGTTAGTTACCTTTGCCTATGGGCTCTTCTTTTTTACACAGAAAACAAAGTAAAAGTGTTTGTCTATTTGTTCTTGAATTTTTATTTATTGAATTAGAGAGAGAAACATCGATTGTTGTTCCACTTAGTTGTGCACATAGGTTGATTCTTGTCTATGCCTTGATCAGGGATTGACCCACAACTTGGCATATGGGGACTGTGCTCTAACCAAGTTACCCAGCCAGGACAAAGTGTTTGCCTATTCAAAGGCACATGTGTGTATTACGTATTGCATATATTGTATATGAGAGGTACTTGGAAGTTGCTAAGTTAATTCTCTCCATCTGCATACTTATCATTAGCCTCTTGTTAATGCCTTACCTACTGCCTTCTCAGTCACTGCCACTTGTATTTGCTTCCTAGTTTCCCCTTGCATTACTCTTAACAATCCTTTCTGTTACCTCGATTTCTTTCTTTAACCCAATAAAAATTCAAGAGTGCAGCCTGGCAAAACAGAAAATTCTGAGGCCATTCCTTCCTCTTGTATTGTGAATGTTGTGGCCCCCTCTGCTAGGATGGTAGTTCTCAAACATCTTCACTTGTGAGACATTGATGGACTGTATGCCTGAAACTCATAGGTGTTTGTAATTTCTAAGTAACCCAGCCTCTTTCTCCCCATTCAGAGCATAATTTAAGTGACAGGTAACTTTTTTTTTTTTTTTTTTGCACTTTTGTAATGAAAGTTTGCACTTCATTAAATTTGGGAGAACTTCAGTACTTTTCAAGGAACAAGTCATTCCAACATTCTTCACAATGGCTTAGATGTGTGGAACTTGCTGTGCAATGGACATTAACTGTTTTAGGAACACTGGAAGGGTACCTATGAATTAGGGAAGGGAGTGGATAATATGGGTGAAGTGGCTATCATAATAACCATGAATAATTGGAAAGGTCTTTACAATGTTAATGAGAGTCTAACTTCTGTTATAGGGCCTCATTCCTTGAAATGCCTAGTGTTTGACTTTTACTCAAACACTGCTTTTCCTTTCAGACCAAGTATTCTCTGAAGCAGCATGAATTTACTGACTGACAGTTGGTAGAAACTAGTCAGAGAGGTTGAGTATAAGAATGCCCTCAAGGTCTCTTTAACTCTTATACCTCAAAATTTCAGTGGAAAACTTTATGGAAATGTTGAATTCCTAGTTATTTTACCACTTTAACAGCTCTCTTCATTTTGGTGAATGCCCTACCAGTTAATTTGCATGCTCTATGCTACTAGAGAGTTTATTTTCTACTTTAAACACTTCCATTTTCTATAATAATGATATGCAACAATTATATGTTTAATTAAGTTGTGCTTTTTCACCTGTTCCAAAATTAGTGTGTTCTGTTTCTTTTTTGTGGGAGGAGTCTCTTGGAGAATGTCAAAATGAAGATGTGAAAGTATAGTTTTTTGTTCCTTGAGTTTTTTCCCCCAGAGTCCAGGATTAGAAGAAGTTCTTGTTTATCTTTTAATAATGTAAGTAATATGAGAGTGGACTCCATCCCCCCCAAAACATCCAAATTATCTTCTACAGGGTGGGCCCCTCATAGTGCAGACTTTCCCCACTAGATGAGTGTTTTAGGAACCCATCTGTATCAGTGCACAAGCTGGTATTGTGAGAGGCTATGTTTGGCTTTAGTGATTTTTTTTTTTTGAAGACTCAAAAGCCTACCTGCCCACACTGAGCTGAGTGTTCAGCAGTTTGAGTGAGCAAAAACAGCATGTCCCCCGTGCCCACCCTCCCTCTTCACCTGATCTTGACCTGAGCAACATTTTTTTTGTTTCCCCCATGAAAAAAGTCCTCAAAGGGAAATGTTTTGCCAGTGTGGAAGAGGTGAAACAAAAAAAAAAAAACCGGCAGAAGCACTAAAATTGACGAGTTCAAAAATTGTGTTGAGCAGTGGAAAAACTGTTTCTATAAGTGTGTTGCATTAAATGGAGAGTACTTTGGCCCTGTAGCTCAGTGGATTGTGTGTGCTGGCCTATGAACCAAAGGGCCGCCAGCTTGACGTGCCTGGGTTGCCGGCTAGGTCCCCAGTAGGGGGCGTGTGAGAGGCAACCTCTCTTTCTCCTTCCCTTCCCCTCTCTCTAAAAAGAAAGAAAGAAAAATCTTAAAAGTAAATTTTAAAAAATGGAGGGAACTTTGAAGGTGACTAAAGTTTAAACATGTAAAAATAAATACACAATTTTTTTATAAATAAATTCCATTTTAGGGGGTGGGTCCCACCTTGTATTAACTTTGCCATCCCTATAAAGGCATATCTGTTTACTGACTTTTGGAAAATTCCTTAGGTTTATTTGGAATAAGCACATTAACCTGTGAGATAGTGTCTAATTTAATTCACCCACTGAGAAGTTTATGAATTTCTTGATTCCTTTTTTTATTTAACAATTGTGAACACCTCCAAGGTGTAGGATTGTGTGCTAGGTGTGTTCTTGGACCACCATTCAAGGATAGATTTTCATTCTTTGACTTCTCAAACATGGTTTTATTGTGATAGAGAGTTGTAGATGGTGATAGATATTACACACAAAGAGGGGAAAATGACCAATTAAATTGGTAATGTTTCTGGGAAAATGATAGTTCTAATCTTGAAGGAGTTTAGTTTCCTTATTGTATCATAGTGAAATGGCCAACTGCATTTTATAAAGAAACAAAATGGAAACTTAGTTTCCTAGGGCTTTGTAACAAAGTACCAAAAAGCCTAGGTGGCTTAAAACCCACAGAAATTTTTGTCTAAGGGTTCTCTGGAGGCTCTAAGTCTGAAATCGAGGGGTCAGCAGGGCCCTTGCTCTCTCTGATAGCTCTAGGGAAGAATCTTCCCTATTTCCTTGAGTTTTTGTGTTTGCTGTCGATCTTTGGTGTTCCTTGGCTTGTAAACGCATCGCTCTAGTCACATGGCTGTTTCATCCCTGGGTGCCTTTGCATCTGTCTGTCGTCTGTCCAAATTTCACATTTTTATTAGAATACCAATCACAATAGATCAGGGCCCACCGGTATGACCTAGTTTTAACTTAATTGCCTCTGAAAAGACCCTATTTACAAATGCCGCATTCTGAGATACCTGGGATTAGGACATCAAATATTTGGGCAGAGTAGGAGGGGATGGATACCATTCAGTGGTTTATAGAGACCTTGCCAAACTGTGGGTAGGTTGCAAGATAATTTATTCACTATTCATCCTGGAAGACTTTTCATGATACAACTAATAACCTTTAGAAATGGATGGAATTAGAGAACTTTAAGCAAGTGGAATAGCATGAACAAGAATTATAATTATTCCTGCTTGAATGATTTTTTTTCCTGCTTTATTTTTTTTTTTAATTTCTGACAATCTTCAGAAAGATGAAATGCTTAACTTTTAATGTCTTTATGAATACAAGGTTGTTAACCAACTCATTTTCAAAATTCACCTTTTGTTTCTTACAGTGGATTCAGGCACTGTTCATTGAAATAAAACTGTGAGAAATCTAGAGTTTTTCTACTTAAGTGATGAGGTGACAACAGCAGTGATTTTTTTTTTTTTTTTATTTCAGTGGCTCTCAGTGTGCCCTGTAGCTAATGTGGAATGATTCTTAATTTATTGACATTTTGAGACGATAGTGATATCAGAGGCCATAAAACAATAGGAATGGTTTTAGGATCACTACTAATTGCAATACTGTGAATTTTATTTTAATAATTTGGCTAGGACCTTTGGGTAACTAAAGATACACAAAGATCAGGTTTTGAGAGAAATATTTTAATCTTTTTCTTTTATTTCTAGTTGGAAAATGGATATACTTTATTTGACTATGATGTTGGACTGAATGATATAATTCAGCTACTAGTTCGCCCAGACCCTGATCTTCCTAGCACATCTAAACAGACTGATGTACAGACCAAACCCTGTTCTAATACTCCACCTAAAGTGAAGAAAGCATCAAGGGTGGGATCTTCCAGTCAGCCATCTACATCAACTCGTGATTTTCTCATTGATCCTGGCATTGGACTATATAAGGTATGTTGTCTTCTTCAGAATTCTTGTTAGTTGTGAGAGTACAGATGTCTATTCTCTCAGGATGTTGTGAACAAGTACACTGATTACGATTTGAAAGAAAAGGGCTGTTGATACTTTTTAAAGTCTTTTTAAAAATTGTAAAATATAGCCCTGGCTGGTGTGGCTCAGTGGATTGAGCACTGGCCTGCGAACCAAAGGGTCACTGATTCGATTCCCAGTCAGGACACGTGCCTGGGTTGTAGGCTGGGTCCCTGATGGGGGTGTGTGTGAGAGGCAACCAAATGATGTTTCTCTCCCTCTCTATCTCCCTCCCTTCCTCTCTCTCTAAAATAAATAGATAAAATCTTTTTAATAAAAAAAAAATTGTAAAATATATAGATGAACGTGTAAAGTGTATATGTACACTTTAAAGCATAATACACCTGTGTAATTCCACCATGGTTAAGGAGTAGAATAATGCCAGTTCCTTTTTAAAACCTCCTATGTGCCCCTACCAGAACACATCTCCCTCTCTTTCAGAACAGGAAAGGAACTTGTTCTGTTATGGTCCTTTTCTTGTTTTTCTGTAGTGTTACTAATGTACATATCTCTAAACAATATGTTTTGTTTTGCCTGTATTTGGGTTTTATATAATGGAATTCTACTTTTTCTCAACTTTGAGAGATTTTCATGCATAAAGCTTTATTTTATATTTCACTTTTATGTTATTTCATTTTATTAACATGTCACAATATATTTAATCTGTTTATGAGCTATTTGAACTGTTCCATTTTCAGCTGTTTTAAACAATTCTGCTTTGAACCTTCTGTGTATGTATATCTTGATGCACGTGTTCAAGAATTTCTCTAGGAATTTTTATCTATAAATGGAAGTGCAGGCCATTCACTCAGGACAAACTGTTTTTTTACTTTATTCCATTGCTGTGTTTGCCTGTCCCTGAGGCCATACTGTTCTAAGTACTGTAGCGCTATTGTGTTACCTCCCTTTCCTTCATCTCCAAATTTAATATCTCTTCAAGGGTGTCTTGGTTTTGGGATTTTAACACTTGCTTGTGAAAATTTTAGAACTAATTTGTCAAAACTCTACAGATAAATAATGTGGGATTTTGATGGGGGTTGTATATAGATCAGCTTTAGAGAATTGACATCATTACAATAATTTAGTCCTTCATTTGTGAACATGATCAATGTCTCCATTAATTTAGGTCTTTGATATCTTAATTATTTTTCTCTTTATATATCTTGTTTTGATTTATTTCTAGTAGCTTTCTTTTTTATGCTATTATAAATGGGTATCTTTTTAAATTGTGATTTATATGTTGATGTATACAAATGGAATTGATTTATTTATTGACCTTTGTATTTAGCAACTTTTTCAAAGTCTAATAAATTTGGTAGAAATAATCAAATGACAGTTTTGCTTCATCCTTTCCTATCCTTATAACTCTTTTTTCTTAATTCTTATCAATTGAGATAAATTGGGACCAAGACTCAATTTTTCAGAGAATTTTCAAGATTAAAAGTTAAAAATTGGTAGATGAAGTGAATTATTTAAGGAAATGCAAATGAAGGTGATTTTGGATCTATGAAAAAAATGCAAACAGATCCATAAATATGGAAAGAATCAAGAATACTGGCAAAGAGCTGTATCTCAAAAGTACCTGATTTGGGTGGCTACATTGATGAATTCCTTTAAACCTGTGAAGAATGGATCATTATAATGTTACTTAATTTTTTTAATTTTTATTTATTTTTTTATTGTTCAAGTACAGTTGTGTCCATTTTCACCCCACCTTGGCCCCCTGCCCCACCCATCCCCACCTCCCACCCTCGAAACTACCCCTTTTGGCTTTGTCCATGTGTCCTTTATACATGTTCCTTGATGGACATTCCCCTATTTTCTCCCATTATCACTCTCCCTCCTCCCCTCTGGTTATTGTAAGTTTGTTCTTTAATTCAGTGTTTCTAGTTATATTTGCTTGCTTGTTTGTTTTGTTGATTAGGTTCCACGTATAGGTGAGATCATGTGGTATTTGTCTTTCACTGCCTGGTTTATTTCACTGAGCATAATGCTCTCCAATTCCATCCCACAACTAAAAAAATGGGAAGCTCCCCCATTTAAAAAAAAATAAATTTAGTATAACACTGGTAACAAATAAATGACAAAAAGCACACCAGTATTACTATATATTGATGTGAAACCTAAGTTAAATTTAGCAAATAAAATTGTCAGTTTATTAAAAGAACATAATACCTTGATCATGTATGGTTTGTTGAAGCAGAATAGTTTATTATTAGAATGTATTTTAATATAATTCATCATATTAATAAACCAAAGAAAACAAGTGATCTAATCTGAAATGTTTTCTAAAAACATCTAAATACAAATTTGAATTCATTTCTGGTTTTTAAAAATCTTTGGTAATAGGAACAGATGGAATAAATGAATATTTTAAACCACACTCAGCATTATGTTTAATGGTGGGGAAAAGCCAGAAGCATTTCCATTAAATGTGGGAACCAGACAAGGAAGCCAGTAAATGTTGCTATTGTTTAACATCTTTCTGGAAGTATTAGATAATATAGATACGCAGGAGAACAATAAAGTATAAATATAGAGAAGGTGAAGTTACTACTAGATACCTGGAAAAGCTGAGAAAATCAACATTGGAGCATTATGAGCAATCAATAAGGTGGCTATATAAATACCAATAGCTTTCTTTGCTACAATCATTTACTTAGTAAAGGAGAAAAAAATTGCAGTAACAAAACAGTTTGGGAATATACTTACACGATATGAGCAAGACATAAAACAGTGCTTTGTGTAGTTCTCACAAAAATCAGACAGGGTTGGGCGGAACTTCCGGCCAAGATGGAGGCGTAGGTAGACACACTGTGCCTCCTTGCACAACCAAAAGAAGGACAACAACAAATTTT
>VMDR010019233.1:0-18502 GCA_007922815.1 Macrotus californicus
ATTTCCTCCATGTGCATTTAGAACTACAGGAGAACGTTTAACTTTTGCTTCAACCATCAAACATAATGTAGAAGACTCAAGAGAGGTAGAGTTCATTGTATTTCACCTTACTCTTGCTTATCACAGTCTTTCTTCCTTTTTAACATTCCAAAATCCATTTTTTTTAAATCATTTCCTTTCTGTTTAGAGAACTTCCCCTAACCATTCTTCTAGGGAAGTTTTAATGATGACAAATTCTGTTAGCTTTAATTCATCTGAGAATTTCCTGGTTTCCCTTTCATTTCTGAAAGGTACCTTCACTGGACATAGGACTCTGCACCGACAGTTCTTTTCTGGCAGCAACTTGAAAAGTGCTGTGCAGCTCCTTTCTGGCTGATTTCTGGTGAGAAATCCACTGTAGTTCAAGTTGTTTGTCCCCAGTAGGCAAGGTGTTCTCATGACACTCAAGAATTTGTCTTTTTCTTTAGCACTTAGTAATTTGACGACGATATGTCTTAATGTAGATTTTGTTGTTTCGTTGGGTTTATCCTGTTTGGGCTTAGCTCAGCTTCTTGAATATATGTCATATTTTTTGACAAATGTTGGAAGTTTTCAGCCGTTGCATTTGAGCACTTATTCAGCCCCATATCCTTTCGCCTCCCTTTCCAGGACTTCAAAGACACAATATTAGATCTTTCGGTATTAGCCTTACATGTTCCTGAGGCTCTGTTCATTTTGTTCCCACTGTATTATCTCTTTGTTCTTTATAGATTTATTTTTTTCATTTTTTAAAAGAGAAGTATATTCAAAAGTCAAAAGGTAAAGTATTTCAAATGCCCCCCGATGAGTTAGAAAACCCTTTAGCCAAGATATCTATGAATTTCAGCCCAATCACACACCCACCAATGGGATGGGCTTGGATCTCCTAGTTTATGGAAGTAGTTAGTGCAGGGAGGGGTCAAGAGCCTCAGAGGAAACTAATAATATATCCATAATATCATTTAATCCATATGACAGAGGAGGTGCCACTGTTGTAACTGTTTCACAAATGAATAAATAAGGTTTTGAGCGAAGCAAAGTAATTTACTGAAATAACACAGCTCATGTGGAGCTAGGATTTGAACCACGGGTCACTTACTATCCTCAACTACAGGATCCATTATGAACCAAGGTGCCTGGCCGTGGCTCACTGAAATCCATTACAGACAACCATGATAAGTCCATTCCTGGATGATACAGGGTTTTCCAACAGCTCATTTTGCTTTAAAACTTCTCCGGATCCTTGTCAGGTCTCTCTTAGACTTCACAGCAGTTTAGGGTGCTTCACCCAACACTCCTCTCCTCTCTCCTTTACTTAGGATTAGACAAGCGACATTCATGAGGACTTGCCCAGCCTATCCCACACAGCTCCCTCTTGCATTTTCTCCAACACAGGTATTTCCCTTAAGAAAACCCTTGCATGTTTAATCCCATTTTGGCATTTCCTAGAGTATACCCAAACTAACACAATGAGGGAACCTGATTTAAGAGCACACACTATTGGCTACCACTCCATAAGCAGTAGAAAGAAAGAGGTGTTTCTGTGGAATTACTTGAGATTCCACACGGAGGACCAAATAAAATAATACATATGGAAAGATATGATAATCTCTCAAATTGACTGCAGATTCAGGTTGTCCTTATTATTTAGAGTTCACACGATGGTCTGCCTACTCTCAGCCACTGGCGTAGGTGTGGATGTTTCCCACTTTATCGTTTCATCTAATGATTGCTTTTTTGTGAGAATTGCAGACTTATCACTCTAATTTTTACATGATTTACCAGGCATGTTAGTGACTTACAACTCTAAGTTGGTTTCTTATTCAGACACACTGACAACTTTGTACAAGTTGTTACAATTTGTGCCAGCAGTGATCCCGTTCATTACCACTCCAATTTTCTAAATTGTCTTTAAACAAGGGTGTGGTGAGTTCTTGGGGAAATGATGATAAACTACACAATCTGTCTTATCTGTCCCACATCAGCACTAATTAAAAGCTCACCTATAATTATCTGGCCTCCTCACCTGGGAAGCAAAAGCTGGAGTGTGAGAAGTTCTTGTTCACTTAGGCCATGCAAACTGATTTGAATGAGCCACAGAGCTACTTGCAATAATTAATATACAATGATGCTGTCATTGTTTTTAAACAGACTCCTGACATTTAATAATGTCAGAATGAATTGAAGTTTACCAAAATGCCAAGAACATTAAATGGAATATTTCGAAGTGTACTTGGAATAGGAAGAAAAACACGAAAAGGGTAAACTGGCCACTTGGAGTAGAAAAGTACATGGTTAACATGTGCCAAAAACAAGTAGAAGCTCCCCATTCCTTTGTGTTTCCATCTTTACTGCCAAAAAGCAGTGAAGTGGGAAATATGGAAAAAAGGAATTCAGCTTACAAGAGAGAATTAAAGTCCAAGATAGGTGAGCTGACGATGGAAATGCATGTAATAGTTACATGATCTCGAGTCTGGATGATTGTCATTCTAAAGTAGTGAAAAGCATGGCAAATGGTGATGCTCAGATTCGGGGTACTGCTCTAAGGTCCTGGAATACATTCCCTAGCTCACAAAAACCTAGAAAGTAGATGCCATTATTAACTCCATTTTTCAGATGAAAAAACTGAGGCCCAGGGGGATTAAATAGTTTCCCATGGGACTTGAGCCGGGACAGCCTGAGTCCAGAGCCTTCCCATCAGTGCATGTGTGCTCGCAATGTGGAATCTCAGATTACGGAATGAGACTCTGCATCTCACTGTGACCTCCAGGTCTTTCTTACGCACAGTGTGGTTTGAGAGCGCTGCTTGAGAGCCCACACGCTGACGGGCCTCCGCTGCTTTTATAACGCTAAAGCCCAAAGGAACGTGGGGGTGGGACCCTGTACGCATGCAACTTTTCAGGAATCGTTCCGCATGAGAAGGGTAGAAAGGAGAATGGTGATGAACAAACACCGTGGTTTTCAAAAAGAAGGTTTGATGGAGGAGAAATCAAGAATCCAAAAATCAGTACTAATCCCTGGCAAATTCTAGACTATGCAGCTAAAAGATCACAAGGAGCCGATATGGGTTCACTTAGGAAATGTTCTGCCAAATTAACCTGATTTCCTTTTTGGACTGACACATATATGTATAGCAGAAAAATACCACAGTTATATCACTCATGAATGTCAGCATCAAGAATGAATTTGGGTAGACTTTCTTGATATGTCTGTGGATCACACGAACGTATAAGCAGGACTGGTAGCTAACTGAGTAATTGGGTCCAAAGGGGCCTGCTCCATGGATCATGGTGAATTAGCAAAGGGGTTCCATACTTTCATTCATTCAAAAAGTATTCATTGAACACCTGCTGTAATCCAGTGCTCTTCTAGGTGCTGGGGATAGATATACTGATGAACAAAACAATACTCTGTTTTCACAAAACTAAACAAAGATCATTACAGATGTTAAATAGAAATAAAACATATACATTAGCTAGAGTGAGAAGGTGTTGACATGTGACCTGAGACCTTAGTATTGAAAGGGAAGCAGCCATGAGGGGATCTGATGTGAGAGCATTCTAGAGACAGGGATTAGAAAGTATAGAAAGGCCTGGGACAAGGGTGTGGCATGCAGGAGGAACAGTGAAGAGGCAGATGAAGCCTGGGAGGCCAGATCACTGTCTTCCTGAAGGTCACAGGGAATGTAAGGGTATTCACTGGAACAGTTGAATTTGGAACATGATGTGATCTGATTTATGATTTTCAAAGGTCATGGACTGTCACATGGGAATATAGCTTATCATGAGGAACAACAGAACTCTTCTTGATTCTGTTCTAATCATTTTTTTTCAGACATGTTGATGAGAACTCTGCAGAGATATGAGATTTAATGACTAGATTTGAACATACAGCCTAGCTAAGGTCTAGCAGTCTAGAAGTAGCTTCTAAAATTAGTAGATGAAATGTAAAAGGAAATAAACAGCAAATTCTGTACTTAAAAAATAAAGTCCTGACCTGGCTGGTGTGGCTCAATGGATTGAGCACTGGCCTGTGAACGAAAGGATCACCAGTTCAATTCCCAGTCCCAGCACATGCCTGAATTGAGGGCCAGGTCCCCATTTGGGGCCTTACAAAAGGCAACCACACGTTGATGTTTGTCTCCCTCTTTTTCTCCTTCCTTTTATCCCTCTCTAAAAAATTAAATAAATAAAATCTAAAAAAAAAATAAATAAAGTCCTGTGGATACAGCATGGATTGGGAGAGACCTGATTTAGCTGAATTAATAGGAAAAGGTAGATTGTAGTTAACTTTGTGACCAAGTGGAAACAACATATAATGGTTTTCAAAATTCTAATGGAATTTTAGGCTTCATGGAAAGACTAAAGTAATGATTAAAAAAAAAAACTATAGTTGACATATAATATTATATGTTTCAAGTGCACAGAATAGTGGTTAGACATTTATATACCTTATGAAGTGGTCACTTTGCTAAGTTTAGTACCCATCTGGCTCCATACATAGCTATTATAATATTTTTCACTATATCTCTTATAAAGCTATGATTCTTAAATTTGAGTAAGCATCAGAACCACTTGGGAAATGAAGCACACACACACAAATGCACACACACAGCTATACAATTTTCTGGCACCTCCCAGATATACCGCTAAGAGTGGGGCCTGCTGTCTAGGTTAAGATTTTTCCTCAGGTCCAAAGTCCTCGACTCTGGGATTTGGACAGACTCTCATGGAGCACCTGGCACAGACACACTGTTATCAATGGGAGTGTGCCATAGCCCTTGGCATGTGAGGGTGGATGAACAGTGGAGAAATCAAGTGCCCAAGGAAACCATTCTTGTGGTCTTACTGAAAACACTAAAATAAAGCAGCACTGACTTTTTAAGCACATTGTGGCTGACACAATGCACCCCTCAAAAACATCCCCTCATCTTCATTATTAACAGAACCCTGATGTATTTCGGAGGTGACATAGCCCACTCAAGATGCTAGTCGCTTTGCCAGCTACTGGAATTCCTGACTCTTCTTGTAGCTATGGATAGCCGTGTAAAAATTCATCTCTTGGGAAATATTGTCCTTCGTCAGAGGAAGAAAGGTGCTTTGTACACTGCATGCCAAAAGTGGTGCTGGAGATTGCTCAGCCATCCTGCCACCATGAAAGGAAGGCCAAAGGTCTCAGAGATGCCAACCAAGAACCACCGAAAAAAATCAAGAACTACCTGATTTGGACTTCTTTTTAAGTGGGATAATGCATGTCTCATGTTTTCCTTCAACATAAGTGGGGCATTTTGTAACTTGCAGCCAAATACACCCTAATTTATGTTCCAATCACAAGAATCAGTTGCATTAGTCTTCCAAATCCATTGGCTTCCAAATTCCTTGGAAGGTTACTTGGGTTAAGCATCAGTGATTAAACAGTGATTAAGAGCTTCAAATCTAAGTTATACTTCAAGAGTATAAAAATGCTGTTCTTGTTAACTTTACAATCTTTAGCAATGTGATTAAACTCTCTGTGTTTTTGTTTCCTCATCTGTAAAATGTGGCTATACAGTACCTACCCACAGAGCTGTCATGAAGAATTAATGAGTTAATATATGTGAAGCATTTTGAAAAGTGCCTGCATATATTAAGTGCTCAATAAAGGTTACCGGTTATCATTATACAAATGATATCGTCATTGTTGAAAACCCTTGTACAATTTTTCATGTGAAATTGATATCACCGATTGCCTGAGGATCAGGCAAGAAAATCAGATTCTATTGGTAGCTACATCTATTTTTTTAAGTAATAAATTTTAATTTTTAAGGCAACTTTAGGTTCACAGAAAACACAGAGGGTTCCCATACATGCCCAGCCACATACATGCACAGCCTCCCCATGATCTACTGCCCATCAGAGCGGTACACTGGTTACAACTGATGAACCTACATTGACACATTATCATCACTTGAAGTCCACAGTTTACATTAGGATTCCCTCCTAGTGTTGTAGGTACTGTCTATAGATTTTGTATTATGATGTCTTAGTGAATCAAACAAATTTGTTGGGAGATAAATAATATTGCATAGATGAGGGGTCTTAAAATACAGACACAGGAATTCAGTGCAAAATTAAAATTTTCAGTACCACTGTGGTTCTATTCTAGAAACTTTGAGGGTAAAAATTATATGAAAAGGCCTTAAAAATCCAATGAAAGAAATGGACATGGGAGATAATTACAGAGATGTCTACAGAGTATTACGGGCAATAACAGAGAGGAATGATACTTGTTCCATTCTGGGAGTTCACAGGAGGTTTCCTGGAGGAAATAATGCTTTAGCTGAGTATTAAAGATGAGTCAGACATAATTAGCCTGTGAAGAAGGGTGTAATGAGTGTTCCAGATTGAAGAAGTAACTCCCACAGAGGCATGGAGCTGGAAGCAACACGGCACACGTGGGGAATTAAAGGGTTATTACAAGAGTGGAGATAACAGCGGAAAGGAAAATCAAAGAGAGCCTGCATCAGGAGGTTAGTGCTGAGTTCTGTAAATGACAGGGAGTTTTTAAAGATTTTAAGCAATTTTTTTGAGAGAGAGGAAGAGGAAAGGAGGGAGAAGGAGAAGGAAACAGAAATGTGTGAGAGAGAAAAACATTGATAGGTTGGGGTACGTTCTGCATGCACCCTGACCAGGGGCTGAACCCACAACCCAGTCATGTGCCCTGACCAGGAATCGAACCGGCAACCTTTTGGTTTTTGGGACAATGCCCAACCGAATGAGCCACTGACCAGGGCAGATTTTAAGCATTTATAGATAGATTATTCAAGATGCTGTATACAGTCTTAAATGTGTTACGGCAGAAGACAGAGGGACAAGTTATAAGCAAATTAGGATGACTCAAAGAGCTTGGAGTATGGCAATAGAAGTAAAAATTAAAAAGAGAGAGAAAGAGATACATTAAAAAAAAAAAAACTCTTCAGATTGTAAAATAAGCCTAATCTGGTGATAAATTTAATGTGTGTGAAGGTGGATGGAGACAAAGAGGTCAAAGGTGACTCGTTCCAAAGACTGAACAGAGCCACTAACAGAGCTAGGAAATCAAAGAACTTGTTTTGGGTGACTTCAGTTTTGGACATGTTGTTTGAGGTGTCCATCTTACACTCAGGTTGGGAAGTTCAGGCTGAAGCTCAGAAGAGAGTCTCGGGTTCAGCAGAGAGATGGATTTGGAGGTCATCGGATGACAGACGGTAGTAGAACCCATGAGGCTGGAAAAGGTTACCCAGGAACAGTGGGGAGAGGCATGGTGAAATTAGTGCTCCCAAATTTTCCAAATGAGGTCTGGTGCCAAGGCAAAGTCATGATGGACTCAAGCTACCTGGATCTACATTGGAAAGATTGTCACAACACGCTCTTTGCTCAAGGACTCAGGAAACTGGTTAGGAAAACGGCAAGTTGCTCAAGCACTGTGGGAAATAAATCAAAAGACTGAATCTAGCTATTTTAAGGAAATCCCTGAGCTCTGTCACTCAGGGATATGGTTGATTCATACCTCTACAGAGTATTTACCTTTTACTTGTCTTGTTTCATGGAAGTTTTAATGATGTAGGTGTGAAGGTATGAGATCATGCTCTTTCACAATGGCAAACAATTTGTCATGGACAGAGTCTGACAACTTGTCCACAGACAGGAAGTTGAGAACACTCCCTGGACCCAGATCATTAGAAAGGACTTCCCAGGTGCCAACAGTTGTGGCTTCTGTTGTTTGTTTCAAGCCCTTAGAAAAGTGAAAATTATCCCTCAAGCCCCTGGACAAGTGCCATCTTGCTCACAGGAGTAGCCTAACTCTATGGAGAAGTGTCACTTGGGACTCATCGAATTCCCTGATATTGTCCACACATGACAGCTGGTGAAGGGCCCCTGATGAAATAGAGGTTATTGAAGAAAATATCAGCAGTTAGCATGCAGGTCTGTCTTTCCCACCTTCTACGCCTTTTGCAAATAAGCAGATGGTGCTATGGCACTTGTTAGGAGCCTGGGCCTAATTCAAGAGCATATCTTTGCTTTCACTGAAACTACTGAATTTGAGGGGACCTGGGGAGAATTAATATACCTCAATATTCCTCTAACATCTTCTCCCTGTGTGATGCATTCATTCTCACCTGCTGTTTTCATATCGTACTCCTTTCATCCCTCTGTCTCATATTGAAAGCCTGCTGTGCTGGAACACCGCCTCTGTCATTCTTAACAGGCTGCACACACTGTCAGAGTTTGGCAAATGGCAGTGTTCTTCTAGTGGAAAATCTTTCCCAGAGCCTCCTCCCCAAATGCTCCAGGCCAGCAGGGGTTTACTGGAGTCCTGTAGTGAGCCCATCTCTGGGAAGCCGACTTGCTCCTACTTGCTTGGCTTGGAACTTCTGCAGCCTGTTTCAACACCTTTTTCAGTTGGGGAAGGTTGCTCTGGGATAACTGTGAAGGCCATGGCTAATGCGAAAGTCAAAGCAAGAGTAGCAATTAAATGATTAAGTTGAAAGGTGTCCTTCAATAAACAGTTTAGCACAGTTCCCAATCATATTTGTACTCTGCCTCTCCTCCAAACTCACTTACGGATACCCTCCATCCTGGGGCACTTTTTTTCTCCCCCCCTCAATTCAAGAGTCTGGCAGGAAGCTGACAGGAAAGCAGGATTCCATTCCCGAGTAGAGCTGTTGGATTCCCCAGCTACTGGCCACACCTCCAAACGAATCTTAATAGCCTGATTCAAAGACTCTTCATTAGATAAAAACCCAACATAGCACCTTTATTTGTGGGTCACAAATTCTTTGTACCTTGTTGGTCTAGATTTACAGATAGAGGTGAGAGAGAGAGAAAGAGAAAGACAAATGGTTATTTTTGTGTCAACTTGGCTGGGCCACAGTGCTCAGATATTTCGTCAAATGTTATTCTGGATGTTTCTGTGAAGGTGTTCTTTTTCAGATGAGATTAACGTTTCAATCTGGAGGCTGAAAACCAGATTACCTTTCATGATGTGGGTAGGCTTCATCTAATCAGTTGAAGACCTTAATAGAACAAAGACTGACCTCCCTTGAACAAGAAGGAATTTTTCCAGCAGACAACTTTTGAACTTGAATTGCAACTGTTTCCTGCCTCTCTAGTCTTCTGACTTACCCCAGCAGATTTTAGACTCTCCAAACCTATACAATCATGGGAGCCAACTTCTTAAAATAAATCTCTTTCTCCTGCTCTCTCTCTCTCTCTCTCCTGTTGTCTGGGTCTTTGGAGAACCCTGATTAACTAGAGAGAGAGAGGTGATAGTTAATATGCCTTATAAATATTGCCCTAACATGATTGCTCCAACTAGGCAAATGGAAAGCTTAATATAGGAGTGGAAGTGTGGGAATGAAGAGTTTGTGGTTATTTTTTGAGCAAAGACTCAAGGCAAACCCCAAGTGTTCTTCAGCAGATGAAGCTAAAGTAAAAATGGGCCTAGGAACGTGTTTGATGGTTTAAATGAACTATTGTTTTCAGACCAGTTTTTATAAGAATGCGTGAATGCCTTAGATAAGCCATTCCAACCCAGCAGAGCAGAGCAGGCCCTGACCTAGGAACACGAAAAGCCTCCTCCACACCTCACTTCAAAAGAAATCACCTCCCTGCTTTTCTGGGACACAATAACCTCACTTTAACGATTTGCCTTTCTTGGCCTCCACATATCTGTTTGAATAATTATTATTCATCTGCTGGGCCTTTCACAGAATTCCAGCTGTAAATAGCACTCATCATCACCCCCATCACCACAGCTGGTAATGAAGAGAAATGTGTCAGGTAATGAGGAGACCGGCCGCCATTACAGTAATGAAGAAAAATGGGCAGAAATGCTTCGGGAATCGTCCCTCCACTATTTCCTGGTGTAATTGGCGTGAGGTAATTGCTTTTTTTTTTTTTTTTTATCCTCCCTGCCTTCAGCTTTGCAAACTGCTTCCCAATTCTTTATATTCATCACTAAATAGAAAACTGAAGGAGTATAATAATTTTAAAAGGCAAAAGAGTTCAGCTTTTTTGGCACCCATTTTAAAGGAAGGAAAGAAGAGCATTTACAGGATTAATCAAAAGGATAATAACGGGGCACGGGGGATTATTCTTTATGTTGTTATTTTTGTCATTGCGGACGAAGGCTCTGTCAACTACAAAGACAGGAATGACTCTAAATATGCTCTGAACACACATGCACAGCCACCGCGGCCTCTGGAGTGGCGCCTACCCACACGCGGCTGGCATACCTTCATTTCTCCTGTACGCAAATCCACACCTAAGAGCAGCATGGAACTTAAGTGTGCATCTATGATGCCTCGTGTACTATAATAAGTGGTGTTAGGGAAATATTGATAAGGCATATCGTTTTTCTGGTTTGCCCATTTTCAACACTGCTCTGGTTGGGACTACTCTGTGCATCGTCCCCTAGAAAGATTCTTAAACTCAGGATTTTATAACATCATCAGGAGGAATAAGGACAATGACAAAGCCCCATGGCAAAAAATCATGTGCAGTTAGTAAAATTAACTTAAGTCCCTTTTATTTTTTTTAGATGTACGTCCACAAACTCTTTGCTATTTCTTTCCTTCCCCTTCCCTTTACTGCGGGCTGGGTTTAGTGACTTGTTTCTGTTACCATCGCTGTTTAGATCTTGAGAAAGGGGGCAAAAGAGAATAGACGTTGAGCTCAATAAAATGGGAAGCATGAGGCTGCTCGCTCAGCCAGGAAGCTACAGCTTCACACTCCAGGGGACCACACCATTATTACCCTGCCAAGGGAATTAATGATCCTCCCTCCCCGACGCCAGTACCAGATTGTTGGGGGCATTCAGGGGGTGGTGCCGGACCATAGATGCTCACCAGTCTAACTAGGGGCTGTAAATCCATCCAAAGCCTGAGAAAATTTGGGAAATTGGTCATTTTTGAAAAGACATCTGGTCCATCCCAAACCCAATATAATCCCAGGGGAACAAAAAGCTGTCTCTTGCTTTGTCACTTGCCCACCCAGTGATGCACTCACCTGTTTGTTACTGCTCTCTCTCACCAGGGAGCATGCAACCACATTGCCCTAGCAGCCGCATAGCCCATGGTCCTGTGGGCTCCATACACAGACTCTAGGAGGCAATGTAAAATAGGCTGCAGCAGGAACAAGCTGAGCTACCTGGTTGGGGACTGAGGCTGATTAGCAGCCGCCTGCAGGCTTCACAGTACTAAGCGTTAATATGAAGCAGAAGCTCTGGACACTGGCTTTTGTCTTGGCCTTGCTGAGGACACAGTTGGATTTTTCCATGGCAGGACTGAGGGAGAGGAGACATTGGAAACCCAGGGGGGCAGCTTCTATTTCCATATGAATAAACCATGCCATACCACAGTCTCCCTTGTGTGGGTCCTTGGAATGCTCTCTCCTTGTGTTCCCATGGAAGAGCCTAATTCCTACCTACAACACTGTCAGTAAATAGATTGCAGCCAAAGTGATGGTAATCATTTATAGATTAGGTTATAAAAACACTATAGCAAAGGTGGAAAAACCCAAATATCCATCCACATATTAATGGATAAACAAAATGCGTATATGCATGTAATGGAATATTATTCATCCATAAAAAAGGAATGAAATTCTTTTTTAAAAATTTATTTATATTTTATTGTTCAATTATAGTTGTCCCGCCTTTTTCCTCATTGCCCTCCTGCCCTGCCTCCCTCCACTCCCACAGTCAATCCCCCGCCCCCATTGTCCGGGCCCATGATTCCTCTATCTGTGTTCCGGGGCTTGCCCCTTCCCCTTCTTTCCCCGTTATCCCCTTTCCCACTCCCCTTTGGTCACTATCAGTTTGTTTATGTCCATGTCTCAGGTTCTATTTTGCTTGCTTGTTTTGTTGATTAGGTTCTACTTATAGATGAGATCATATGGTATTTGTCTTTCACTGCCTGGCTTATTTCTCTTAGCATAATGCTCTCCAGGTCCATCCATGCTGTTACAAAGGGTAGGATCTCCTTCTTTCTTTCTGCTACGTAGTAAGGAATGAAATTCTGGTACATGCCATAACATGGATGAATCTTAAAAACATACTGCTAAGTAAAATAAGATAGACACAAAAGGACAAATGTTATATGATTCACTTATATGAGGTACCTAGGATAGGCAAATTCATAGAAACAGAAAGAAGAACAGAGCTTCTCAGAGGTTGGGAGTAGGTCAGTGGAGAGTTATTGTTTAATTGAATATAGGGCTTCTGTTTGGGGTCATATAAAGGACTGGAAATGGAGAGTATCAATGGGTGCACACCAATGTGAATGTGCTTAATTCTACTGAATTGTCCACTTAAAGATGGTTGAAGTGATAAATTTATGTTATATATATTTTACCACAATAAGAAGTTTTTCCCCACACAAGAGACTGCAATTTCTATGTTGAATGCTGTCTCTCTCTCTGTCTTTTGGATCATTTACTCAGGGAGCAACCAGCTACCATGCCTCAAGGCCACCCAGGAAACTGTGTGGAGATGTCCATGCGGTCAAGAATGGAGACTTCTGGACAACACTGAGAGGAACTGAAGACTCCATTGAGTGATGCATCTTGGAAGCAGATCCTCTAGGCTTGTCTAAGTCTTCAGATGGTAAAACTAGCCCTTGCTGATACCTTGACAGTAATCTCATAAAAACCCTGAGCCAGAACCACCCAGCTAAGTTGCTCTGAGATTTCTGTCAGAAATGGTGTGATAATGAATGTTTGTTGTCTAAGCCTCTGAATCTTGGCGTAATTTGTTACACAGCAATAGATACTGAGTGCAGTATGACTACATAAACACAAATTCACAATAATGTTAAATGATATAAAATCACAATAATGTTAGATGATAATATTCATCTCAAACAAACTTTTTTTATTACAAAAAGCAATTAGATAGTGGTAGTGACTTGAAGTTAAGAAAAATATCTATGTCCTGATTCTGTTTGTATCCCTTCCTCACATTCATTTGGTTCTCAAGAGTACGGCCATCCCCTCTCAGGTTCGTTATGGCTCCTTTTCCCACATTTGTCTGTGGGAATAGATATTTTATATCAACTGCAGAGCATTCTTGGTCTCTGTCTGCAGTAATTTGAAATTCATAGTTCAAGTGCAGGATCTGTATTTGAGCTCTACATGTGGAACTCCAGATACTATTTGGTTATTGCAAAGACAGACCCTAAATGGGAACTCCACAAATTAAGCCCCACCATCTGTTTTTCTTTTATTTTCCCTCTCTCACTCTTTCTAAACTCTGTCTATCTTTATCACAGTGATGTCAAAAGCAATTTGTATATTGCTGTGGTTTGTCATTATAATAACTATCGCCATAAAAAGTCTTTACCACTCATCAGTGTCTAGTGTAGACATTGGGTGAGGGCTGTCTAGAAACAGCACATACAGGGTGGGGCCCGGGTTGAAAACCTGGTGGAATGTTCCAAGACAGCAAGCCTGGAAACCTCTACTCACGGCAACACGGGCATTTACACGGAACTTGGTCTGGGATATATACAAGGGTGGTATAGTCCTAAGAAGGAAGGATTCCAGGTTCACCTATGTCACCTTCACTGTTTTGACTCACTCTGGTGGCAAATGAGTTTAGCTTGATGCTCAGAACAAGTTGTGGGGGAAGTCAAACACCAGGTAATTGCTCTTTTTTTCTTGAGTTTTTCTCTTTCTCATGAATAGAAGAATCCTTGCACCTGAGTTATCAACCAGTTGACGAGACTGCTGGTAGATCAGGAAGTCAGATCTGATCTGACAGTGCTCAGATCAGTGGCCTGGAGGTTGACAGTTTCCCTTACAAGGAATGAAGCATCTGCTGGAAACTCCCCACCCCCACCCCTTGACCTCAATGCTTTAGGGGAAATGGAAAGCAGCTTCTCTTGACAAAGAGATTGGGAATCCCTGCTGCAAGGTATTTCTGTTTCTTTAAGGCCTCCATGGAAATATAAGATGTTCGCCAGCAAAGCTAGGTCAAATCTATTAAGGGAGCTGGTAAGGCATTTCCCTCCTGAACACTGGAGAATAACAGAAAAGAACCTTTTCTGACAAAACAAGAGTATCTTTTTGTTTGTTTTGTTTGGTTTGTTTCTCATTTATTTGGTGAACAAAAGGGAGATATAACTTAATTGGGGTATGAAAATAGCCAGTTATTAGGGGAAAAGAGACAAGGATTTCAAAGATGGAGCCCCCTGGAGTTTATACATCCTGGAGGGCTGCGGCTCCTTCCCTCAGCCTTTCGAATTCCCCTTTCCTTCAGCAAATTTCTTTCCATCTTCTCAGCTCCCAGAAAGTCATCAAGAACCGAGTCCCAGGAACACTGGGCTAAAAGACATTTCATTATTCTCTCCAGCTCCTAATGGACCATCACACTAGAATTTGTCCCATCTTTAGGGAGAAGGGATAAGTTGAGCAGGCCTTTCTCCAAACAAAGTCACTTTTATATTAATCTGACACCTGCCATCTGTTTTATTTCCAGGGAAATTCTTAACAGGAAGGTGACACTTCAAGGGGTAAAAACCTGGCTGAATATCTATGAGAATTCATTAGATAATATCCAAAAAATTGCTTCAGAGGGCCTCGCAAAATACAACTATAGGGTGCCGTGATTTCCTCAGTCCCAGATTTCAGGTTTATCTTTGACGCTCCCTGGACAGTAGCGGTGTTTGGTTATATAAGGGAAGAAATATTAAACAATTTTTATTTCAGCTGACCTTTTACAGAGACAAAAAGTAATTTTGTTTGAATTCTCTATTTCAGTATGGGACAATAACGGCTGGGCAGGGATTTTGCCCAGCGCTTTGCGAAGTTTATACTCAACTGCCTTTGTCAGATTGGCATTTTATAGTAAATCAATAGAGTGCTGTTATTAAGTCACCAGACTGCTACAGCTTTAGGAAGACTTTAAACCAAGAAACTTTTTTCTGAACCACCAGAGTCTCCACAATTGCAAAAGTCCGATGTACTTGAAAAATGCACTCTAGCTCAGGAGGCCTCAGAGTGGAATGATCTGGAATCAGACTGTCTGGATGTGAAGGTAAATTTGCTGATAAATGCTATACTTTGGAGAGACAGTAGGTCACAGGGGTTAAGTATACAGGCTTTGGAGCCAGACTGCTTGTGTTGAAACCATGATCCCACCACTTACTTTCCAGATAATCTTAGAGAAGTTCTTCAGACATCTGGGCCTCAGTTTTATCATCTGTGAAATGGGGATATGAATGGCATCTAACCTCCACATGTTGGGGGGGATAAAATAAGTTGATTCATGTAGAATGCTTCAAGCAATGTCTGGCACATAGTAGGTGCTCAATAAATGTTAGCTAGTATTTTTTCCAAATTTTCAGCCAATACCAGGCAAAAATCAATAAAGAAATGGAACTAACCAAGGAGAACTCTTGGGAAATTGCTGAATTTGGTAAAACTGGGAATCAGGCAAAAGTTACCCTTTCATACCCTCTCCCCATTTTCTCTTTCCTGTCAGTGTCCAGGTCCTTTCTATAACAGGGCATCGAGGCTCTAGATGTTTTTTTCTCTGCTCCCCTCTGTTGTCATCAGTCAACTTTACCCACACTATTTCACTCCTTCAGTACTTTGCTCTGCGCCAGATAGTAATAATAATAATAATAAAAATAAATAAAATCAGGCTTAAGGTATTAATGAATGCTGATAAATGCTTTTGGGGGATCACATTTGCATTTCACAAAATGAAGATTACCTCATTACCAGGAGGAATGAGGAAAACTGAGAACTTCAGGTAACAAAGGTGGTGGGGAATGATGATGTTTGGGGGCAGCTAGAGTATTCAGTTTTCCCCAAATCAGAGACAAGCTGCTATTTGGATACCTCATGGGGCTTGTCCTAAAGAGAACTGTTTAATGTAAAGCATCACAGACAGACTCTGAGGCTAAAGCAGAACGCACTGTGCTTAAACACATCACTATTAGGTTGACAGGCATGGCATCAGGACCCCTGTGTTACTAGTCCCACAGTTCCCAGGGCTGCTGTCAACAAGTCATGACAAATTGGACTAGCCAAATTTTTCAGTCACAATTGATCTTCCTGAAGGCACAGAGACACCAGCAGAAGTTGTTCCAAATAGAGGAAAGCCAAGGCTGCAGAACAGAGCTAGCAAACCAAGAAAAACGGCAAAAGCCGAGTTTTGACTTCCATCACCCATTACTGTATAGTTCTGGCACAGGCAGAGTTAGAAATGGGGGTCAAGGGTAAGGGGACTTGAGTTCTAGTCATTGCCACTAGCACTAGCATGTCTTTAAGTAAGTCAAGTCACCTTATCTTAGAGGGTTCTATTTGCAAAATAAAGGAAGTGACTCTCTAGAGCACCATCCCTTTATAGCCTCCAGTCAGAGGTCCCAGCGGGGATCTGGGGAATCTCTAAAGCCCCCACTGAGCCATTTAAGTGCCTCTACAGACAGGCAATGGAAGGCAACAGAGTTTCCTGATTACATAAAGCTGTGAAGAAATTAAGAGATAGAAGATAAATCTGGGTGAGCGGGAAGTAACACAGAATATGGTAGAGAGTAGCAACATTGGATACAAGAGGCTTTCACAGCAAATATATATACATATATATGCATATATACATTTTAACATGTATATATGCATATACATATTCAAATAAAATATGGGTAGACAAGTGACTCTTAGCCCTGTCTGCACTCTAGGAAGCTTTTAAAAAAAATACAGATGCCCAAGCTCTGTTTCAGAAAACGTGTATGGAACATTCTGGGTTTGGTTGTATGCTTCAGTATAATGTAAAAATCTCCCAATGTAACCCTAATGTTCGGCCAGTGGTGAAAACCACCAGAGGTTGTCAATGATGGTCTTTAACAATGAAAAGGAAGAGTTGTACGCAAGAGACTTCTGAAGGTGACTTGAGAGGATGGCCAACTGGTGAGACAGGAGAGATAAAGGTCAGGAAAGACTCCAAAACAACTTAGATCTCAAACAAGTGCGCCTAAGAGAATGGGGAGGTCATGACACTGTAGTGGAAGGGAAATGGTTGTGGAGGGAGGGTGACTTTGAACTGAACTGGGTAGCAGATATCTGAGTGATTCCATCTCTTTACAGTATCCAAAGTAATAGGCAGCACCATAGGCACTCGAACTAAAAAATTTAACCTTGAACTGAAATCATTAGCCTCACCAAAGCCCAGCTGAAACTCCCAGGAAAAAAAAAAAAAAAATGCCATTAGATACATATACATAAAGTTTTGTATGGACCTCATTTGAGAATCTCTTTTTTATACAGGTGCTAAAGGTAGCAGCAAGCCACACAAAGTTGTTGTTGTTGCTACTATTAGTGTGTGCTGTTGTTTTAAGAGAGAGAACGAGAGACAGAAGAGAAATATGAGTAGGGCAGGAGAGAGAGTTAGGAAAGAGATGTGTTAAACGGGCAGCTTCTCTTCTAACAATAAGGTCACTGTGGAGCCTCAAGCGGAAGCATTATCTTTCCAAAATGGTTTGGAGCCTTTCATATCTTCTTTTCATTCTTTATTCTTTGATTAAAAGATTGATATATTATGTGCATCTGTCCTTGGTTTTGTCATAGAAACATCCTGGCAACCAGAGGAAAACCTGCCAGCTTATGATAACTATCTGACTTTTTAATAATCCCTAGCATATCCTGCAAATAGAATTTCACTATCTAGAACTTTTGATTTGGAAAACGAAACAGCTCTTGTTAGTTCTAATAGAGAAAGACAGCTTGATTTCGAATGCTCTGTTTTAATTTGGGTTTTACCAGCCAGAGATTTTATTGAAAGTGAAATCCATATTCCTGTTTCCCTTTAGCATCTCAGCTCTAAAATGGGAAAATCACAACTTCAGGAACAGAATTGAGAATGAGGTCCTGACATCTTTCTTAAAAGGAATCTGGATAAGGCTTCAAGGTAAATGCTCACAAATTGCTCATACCGTATGCCTAAACACACACAAACAGGTTTACAAATCCTTGTTGAATTCAATGAAATAATTAGGTATGAAGAAAATAACCTGGGCTTCTTTGCCAGATTCTTTTCAACATGGCCCATCCTTCTCCAAGGCTATGAAAGGGGTGGGAAGTGAGGGAATCAAGGTCATGACCAAAAAGGAATTCATCTCAATGAAGATGTGTTGCACTTTCCCGAGTAACCCAGAGAGGGGTCCATAAAGGTCCATAATTAAAATGGAAATTTTCACAATGCCTGGAACCCTCGATGCCCTGTAAGTGAAGGAGGGGGGTGTCCTCAGATTCCTCGCAGCAGGAACCCACTGAGGTGGCACCAACCCTGACTTGGAAATGGAACAGCACATCTACAAAGGGAAAAGTGATGGCGTCTACATCATAAACCTGAAGAGAACCTGGCAGAAGCTTCTGCTGGCACTTGTGCCATTGTTGCCACTGAAAACCCTGCTGATGTCAGTGTCATATCGTCCAGTGAGCTGTTGTGAAGGTTGCTGCCACCA
>VMDR010019234.1:0-18498 GCA_007922815.1 Macrotus californicus
GAATGTAGAAAAGTTGCTTATCAGCCAAAAAAGTTAGATGATAAAAAATTACCTGTGATGTATATAGTTCAGGTTTACTTCGATGAAATAAAAATGAGTATACATATAGTAGTTTTTCCGTAGCTGATAAATTCTCATTTTTTACTAGACTTTGGACACTAAAACAATGAAATGATAATTGTTTAAATATTTAAAAGCACAACATAATTGATGCTATAGCTACTTGAAAATGATTTAAACATGTTTTTAACCTCCATCCTAGTGCTGGGGTGTGAATTGGAATACTGGTGGTTCCACTTTATTTTTTGTCATGTGCTCTTACTGTTTCTGAGATATACTCCTGTTTACAGCACAAGTGGGACTTACTCCTTTTCTCCCCTCTTTTCAGTCTTCTGTGTTGGCAAATATTAATAAAATCAGAGAATATTTTTCTTGTCCAGTCTACACCTTTAGAGGTGGCAAGATTTATAATTTTCTAAGATAGTGTTTCTTATTCCAGGGAGGGTTATGTGTTTTCCCTCTCTGGACCTCATTCAATACCCATGAATTAAACACATGGTTCAGTAGATTACCTGTCTTAAGAGGAAGTAAGGTACAAAGCAATATGGCCAAACTTAAGATTCTGGAAGTTTGTCTCTTTTAAAAGAGTGTTCTATGTCTACCAGGCCCAGTGTCAAGACGTACGGAAAAGGAAAGAGCTAGAGTTGCAGATCCTGACAGAAGCCATCCGGAGCTGGGAGGGAGATGACATCAAGACCCTGGGCAACGTCATTTACATGTCCCAGGTCATGATTCAGTGTACTGGAAGTGAGGTACTGCAGTGCGCGCCGTAACTGTTTCTGTCCCACTGTGCAGAGTGGGTGGGAACAGCCAGGGAAGAAACACATGAGGGGACACCAGCCATGTGCTGTTGGACTTGGTTCTTACTCCGTCTCTCAGTTGTTTTCCCTGAAATCGTTAAAATGCCTTTGTGTAACAGTTAAGAGCTGAACATAATTTGCATTAAATGTGATTTATATTTCATAAATGCTTTTTAAGTTTTCTCAGTTACAGTCAAGATTATAAGTACTTTAGAGTGTTAATGTTTTTATGATTGTGTAATATAAGATTTTTGAGGAATATCAAGTGATGGCAACATCTGAATTGGACTCCTGTCTTATGTTTGTTGTCTACCTTTCCTCCTTGCCAAATATAAAAGTGGTTTCCGGTATGTTAGAGAGGTGTAGCTGATTGTGGGCTGCTTGACCAGGTTAGATGCAGCCAGAGAGCAGTTCTGACCCAAGTCTGTGTCAGTATCAGCCACGAGGTGGTGTCCAGACAGGGTTTTGGATTTCTCATTAGGAGTCCAGTTCTGCAGATATCTGCCACAGGGAAGTATGTGTCTCTCTGGCCAGTACTGCCATTCTGTGAAATCTACTGTTTTCGATGGTTAGTTCCTTATGCTTTTCTGTTATGAATACTAGTTGGCATTTGCTTATGGGAATTATAGTTATCTTACAGGTTTGGTTTAGGTGAGAGATGGAAGCAGATTCTTCTGATATCCCCCACACAGTGAAAATAGAGCATTTTGGGCTTCAGCATTCACATGAGTTTTATCTTCATGGGTTCACTAACTAGTACTTCTTTTTGAAATTTTTTCTACTTTTGAAAAAAATAATTAACACGATCAAAATTGCTAATGACCCATTTCAAACATCAGAATTTTAGGACAGTAAGAAAACTGAAACTTATACTCACAAACATATTCTTTCCTGCCTCTGAAATTTAAAAGTGATATCAGCCCTCCAGATTGTTTTTAAATTATGCATTTTAAAATTTTATTTAAAAATCAATGAAAACATTCTTGTAATATTAGATCTATAAAACATTAATAGATGCCACTCAAAAAAAGGATTCAAAGTTATGATCACGACTGAAGAGATTATAATTAGTTGGAAAGATTTCTTTTTGACAGGACTTCTCAGAGCTGTGCTCTGAATAGTCACAATGTACGTTGTGCATCTTTAAGAAGGGAGTATAATAAGTAGTTTTCAGCCACTACCTTTTTTACGGTATAAAACCCCCTTTTTAAAACACTTTGCCTATCGCTGCCATTCTGGAGTCTGCTTGGGGACACTGCTTCCTAGTATTGTTTAGCTTCTGTGGGCTTTAGTTAAATGGCAGCTTGTGATGAGGTGTGTCTGTGTTTCTCTTTCCATGTCTTCTTTTAGGTTCTGGGAATTTTGATCCTTTAGTTGTGGTCTTGGGCTTTTCTTACCTTATGGAAGTGAATAATTTTTAATACATAATAATACTTTTAAATCTTTCATGTAAACTAGATTAAATTTACAGGATGGATGCAAAGAACATTAAATTGATAATATAGGGAGTTTTAGATAAGTGCTAGGAATTATTAATAGATCAAAATTGATTTTAACATTTTATCTTACCCATCTTTTAGCGTGAAAGGTTCGCCTGTTCTCCTTCCCCACTAAAATTTTACAGGTGCTTTTGTCCTGCTTTCTCTCAATCACAAAAATAGAACTTTAGATGAATTAAAAAGAGTTAATGGCAGAGGTGCATCCTTAACCAGATTTTTAAGAAAGGTGTTACACAGGCTGCTTGTGAGTCTAAGAATTCATTGTAATTTTGTTTCCATTTAATTTAGCTAATGTAATTTGGTAGAGAGAAATATCTAAACAAGAAATATAGTATGTTTTATAAGGCTTAATTTAAATATATGTTCTCACATCTGTAAGTATATGTCTTTTAAAAATTATTTGTATTTGTTCTTTTACATTAGGAAAAGAATGAAAGATATCTTCTACTTTTCCCAAATATTTTGCTTATGTTGTCTGCTAGTCCCAGGATGAGTGGTTTTATCTATCAGGTAAAACACATTTTAAAATTTATATTCTATTTTTTATTGTGGATCTGAGAATCATTTCCAGGCATAATTTGCATTTTTACATTAAATACTCCCTGTATCTATTTATGTGTTTGTGTAATGTTGTGTATATAGTGTTATACCTTCAAATATGTACACACAGCTCCTGTCTGTGTGTTGTGATATCATTGTACACACACCTTAAGCAAAAAAAAAAAGGAGACACGAAATTTATAGAGCCCTCTCCTAAGGACACAGATACTGAAGTGCAAGGCCAGCCCCGTCATCCCCTGCAGTCCTGTCTTGCAGTTGCCACTTCTTTCCTGGTCATTGTGGTGCCGTTGTGGGTGCCCCAGTGGACTGGGTGGAGTGGCACAGGGCTTCAGGCGGAGGTATTTCATAAGCAGTACAGCGCTGTGAGACACTGACAGATGGCAGGTGCTGTCAGTAGTACACGATCAGTTAACCTCTCTGTATTTAATAATTGCACTGATTTTCTTTGAGAACATGTGAGAGCTGATTTAGGAAGAAAATGCAAGGGGAGACCTTTTCTGTTTTTTTTTTATACAGTTGCCCCTCAGTATCTGCAAGGAACTGGTTCCAGAATCCCCTCTCAGATACCAAAATCTATGGATGCTGCTCAAGTCTCATGTAAAATGGCATAGGAAAATGCATACAGTCGGCCCTCCCCATCCTCGGATTCCCAGTCATGGATAGAAAACACTGTTTTTGACCTGCAGTTGGTTGAATCTGTGGATTTGAAACCTGTGGATACGGAGGTCCGACTGTAGTTTAAAATGGCAGTATTCAGTAGATTGTATTTTCCCTGTATGTCTAGTAGGTGCTTCTGGCAAGATTTTATTGCTTTTTTTTCTGTGTAGTTACAGAAACCTAGTGCCTTTCCCATCAATATGTAAAGGCCTGGCCAGTCACTGTACTGCTTCAACATAAGTCACCACTTTGTTTCCTCTGAGTTTCATGCTTTAGAACACAGTGTGTTGTTTTGTATTGTCCCCAACAAGAACACTAGTGAATCCTTAGTCAGTGTCTACAGCTTGTTTGTGTCTCCAGAAAGCTTTGCCTGCCATCCAAAGAGGAGTTGTCATCACACTTTATTCCAAAAGGAGCACTTTAAAATTGATAAAGCCAATATATATATTGACAACCCAGAAAAATAATGCATCTTAATTTGTAAGGCTGCTTCTAAGCAGATGTCTATCACTAATATATTAGCTACTAAGTTCCCTCACGCTGGCAGCTCCTGCTTTTTGTTAAAGGACCCTAATAAGCATAAAGCTGAGTCCTTTTTCATCAGCACTCTCTGGTTTCATGTTTTATGCCTCGAGAGGCTGAGATGGGGCTCTGCTCTGACCTGAGGAAGCAGCAGTTGCCCTTTGGGTCAGGCCAGACCCCAAGAGACAAAGCTGGTGCGTTTGCTCTGGATGTATGTATTGATGTGGCACCGGACACCTCATGCCACCAGTAGGACCTGTTTTCCCACTCTGCACAGTCGCCTGGCGGGTACCTCTCTCTGAGTGCTGTGACCTATGCATTGTGAATACTTATTTCTGAGGGACATTAAAAAGCATTAAATCTAGCAACAAACAGAACATTCTATCCCTTGGTATTGATTTGCAAGGATAGAGGCAGTCCCACAGCTTTATTTCTGTAGGATTTCTCAGAGATACTAATGCACACAGATGGACCAAGTACTGTCTTATGTGCACCTACCAAATGTTAGGACAGGCTTTCTTGGCCTGGACACTGTTGATGTGGTAGACTGGTTCATTCCAGCCCCATGTGCTGTAGGATGTTCAGCAGCACCTCTGGTCATCTCTATAGGTATCAGAAGCAGTCCATATCTCTGTGACTTTGCCAGTGTCTGGTGCAGGGCAGCCCTTCCCCCTTACCTTGCTGAGAACTGCCGCTTTCAGAGGTTCTTCACAGGCAGCTTGGCCCACAACACTGAGAGACTTTTCCTGAAGACTTGGTTGGTCACCAGGTACCATGGTGTATCCATGGAGACAATTGGTCCATGCCCACCCATCTACCTAACCTCACGTGCTGTGACCAGCTAGGCTACTGAGGCAAGAAGAGTTATCATTGGTCATACAGCCACAACAGTCTTTGGACCGATGAGACATGATAACTTTTTATGTGTTAATCCTGAAAACCAAAAGTAAAAATAAATGGTATGGGCTGTTTGAACCCAGGGATGTTTTCTTAAGGGTAGACATTTTTGACAGGACCAAATTTCAGGAACCTTTTGATGTGAAGCAGATATCTCAGTGGATGTTTTAGATAGGACCAAATGTCCCACAAGGTTGTTTGCTGTACTTTTCTGGTAAAAGCCCTCCGTTTTCAGAATGGATGGGTTGGCTGCCATTTTCTACATCTTGGGCAGTGCTCAGCACAGCTCTTGACTTCCTGTGTGATGGACAACCAAGCATAACTGTTGTACTATTCCTCTTGCTCAAATCCCCCTCCCCCCCCCCCATTTTGCCTTCAGACATGGAACTTTCTCTGCATTTTTATGAGGCAAATCAGTGTTCCCATTCCATAAACATGTCATTTAAAATCGCTACCGCAGACTCTAGTTTCTTTCTTTTTATTGTAATGTGTAATGGTTTTGTGTCCTCGTGTTTATATTTAAAGTAACTCATCAATTGGAATTTATTTGTGTTCTAGGAATTTGTGTTCTAGTTTGCTGCTCTGTACCTTTTTGCTGACTTAATTTCTTGATTATAGTATTATGATTATTCATTTACAATAGAAGCTTTTGCGTGCATCTGGGACACACAAAATAACTTTTGTGATTTACAAATGTAGTTCCTCTGCCATTTCTAAAATAATTTAGTATTTACTTTAATAATGATATTTTCTTTGCTACAAAAGCACTAATTGTTTCTTTTTGTGGGGGGGTGTCTTTTTTTTAGGGAAAGCTACCAACGACAGGAATGACAATCACAAAGCTTGAGGACAGTGAAAATCATAGAAATGCATTTGAAATATCAGGTGATAGGCAAAAACTTTGTAGATGCTATCTGTCACGGTGATGAGAGGCACCTTACCATTTGTATGCGGATTCTTTTGCTTATTTCAGAGGGCTGATGTTTAAGCCTTGTTGAATTATACTCTAGATGTGTGTATGTGCATATGTGTGCTTTCTACCTGTATTCCCATTTCACCCTGTTTTTCTCATCTCTTGTAGGCAGCATGATTGAGCGGATATTAGTGTCATGCAACAACCAGCAGGATCTCCATGAATGGGTGGACCATCTACAGAAGCAAACGAAAGTCACATCTGTCAGCAACCCCCCCATTAAGCCTCATTCTGTGCCGTCTCATACTGTAAGGACCCCCATATTTCTCCTGCCTCCAAACTCCAGAGCCAGCTTTTAGTTGTCAGCAAGTGTCAAGTAATTTAAAGTGTTATCAGTATCTGTATCCAGAATGTACAATGCTTGTATTTCTCTGCAAATATTTGCTTGAGTAGGGAATAGTCACACAGTGATCACTCTTGTGAAACAGCCCTAAATTGTGCTTCATCACATAGAGCTCAGTGGCACTAGGGTGGGAGGGTGCTTCTATGCTCCAAGGAGGCCTTGAAGACTGAGTAACTGCTCCCTTGATGCTTCCTCTGAGCATTTTAACTGTACTTGCTATGTTTCATCAAAAAGCAAAACAAAAAAAATGAGTATTTATGAAGATGAGAACAACCAGATTCATACTGAAGGCATTAAAATGTAATTTTTGACTCATTTTGATTTAAAGAAATTCACTCAGAATACCTCAACAGCTTAGCTCGTTGGCTTTTTAGATACTTAGACATTTCAAAATAGATCAGTACCAAGTGTCAGTGTTTAAAAGTTCTCTTAATTGGTGTTTTTTGCTTAAGACACTGAATCATTTGTCATCTTTATCAAACAATATTGAAGAACCAGGCACACCTCTTTTACAAATGACTTACGATTGCACAGCATTTCCAGTTGGTAGGTTTTCCTCACAGTTCTATTAGATTATTGTGATCTTTATTAGGACTTTTCCTACCGTGTAGTTCACTTCTGCACTCGTTGCCCTCAGCATTAATGTTTAGCTCTGGAAGGATGGCTGCGGCGTAACATTCTGATCACAGTATCATCGTCTTACTGAAATCTCTCAATAGTTTAGAGGCTAAAACTACTTATTTGCTTTAGCTGATGTTTCATTTTGAATGGCTCTCCCATTTTTAACTTCTCCAATACTTCAAAAAATAAAGATGCTTTTATAGTACTAAGTTTATTCCAAAGACATAGGGGTGTATGTGTCTGTATAAAGAAAAATTGAAGTGCCTTTTCATTCAGATGGTCAGTGACAGTCCGAAACTATACTTTGTAAAATTTCATGTCAGATAAAAGTTCTATATTTGGAGCCTGGCCTCTCATATTCCTTGTCATCTCCCTCAGTGGCAAGGGAGTCTCCCCGTCCGCTGGGACTGTTCCTCACATACAGGCTTTTGAAATGTGCGCTCTTAGGGAGCTTCCTTTTTGGGTAAATCTGAATTCTCCCTGTGATCTGGCTGTGTCTAGCTTGAGTATTATTTTAGTTTTAGCACAAAGCGTACCTTTTTGACTTCCTCAAGTAAGAGAAACACCACCAAATATTATTTACTTCTACATGATTATTAGAAGGGATATTTTGCACAGTTTTCTCCTTCTGTGAATTACTTAGTTTGAAAAAATTTTGTAGTAGTTGTGCAACACATTCAAGACACTCATTCACACACCAGGACAGGCATGTGGTTTCTACAGAAAGTTTATTTTCCTGCTCTTGACTACTGAGGCATCAGCTAGAGCTAAGGGCTCCTTATTTTAACCATGTGTTTCAAATATTGTCCAGTTCTTTCTAATAATGGCCTCACTCAGACTTCAGCTCACAGAACTGCTCCGCTCTTTCTCCTGTTAAGCATGCCTTACTGCTTTGGACTGATAGGAGGTCATTGGCTAATTCTGAACTATTTAATTAACACTTTCTTATTTAATCGTCAGTGTGATGGGTTTTCCAGGAATATAAACCCCATTAATAATGTCTTCTGAGAAATTAGATTTCTATAAATTTTGTCTTAAATTTTTGTGAGAAAATTTGTTTTATTCCGTGGAGTGGCAAATTTTTTCTGTAAAGAAACAGATAGTAAATATTTTCAGCTTTGACGGGCAACATGGTTTCTGCTTCAGTTGTACTTTGCTTTTGTAACAAAAGCAGCTATCAACAGAAATGGGCCTTGCTGTGCCACTTTTTTGTTAAAGAAAAACTTTGCCCACCTCTGAATCACCAGGCACTGAGTAGTATTTGACGGGGAGGATTACGCTCCCCCCTTACCACACTCCTAGTGCAGGAATGCCTGTTCTGTCACAAAATTCTGATACCTATATTAAATGAAATACCTATTTGCAAATGTTACTCTATGGCGAATAAAAGCGGCGGTGGAGTGTCCAGGTCTTAGGCCCCCAGCATGCTGCTGCCACCTAACCCAAGCTTGGTCGCAGCCTGAGGCAGAACCATGGGGGCACCCCATAGTCTGCCTGCTTGGAGTCAGAGATGAAAGAGAAACGATAACCTGGGGGTTATTTCGCTGGGTGCATTTTTAAAAATTAGCAAAATTAAGTGTGTTTGATCGAGGTATCTTTGATGGTGAATATTTCTGATCTTTCTTGTTCTTTTCCCTGGGCAGCTCCCCTCCCATTCAATCACCCCATCCAGTAAGCATGCAGACAGCAAGCCTGTGCCTCTGACGCCTGCCTACCACACACTGCCCCACCCCTCCCACCATGGCACTCCGCACACCACCATCAACTGGGGGCCCCTGGAGCCTCCGAAGACCCCAAAACCATGGAGCCTGAGCTGTCTGCGACCCGCACCTCCCCTCCGGCCCTCGGCTGCTCTGTGCTACAAGGAGGTGAGGTCTGAGTGAAAGTGAGTGTGACTTCACATCTGGATGTGTTAGGTTGTTGTATGCTCCGTTCCAGTGAATTCAGAAATATGAAAAATCACGTCTTCTGTCTGTAGCATAAAAAAATACAGATCAGATTCTCTGAACTCTGAAGGGTCTGCCTTTCTTCTTTTCTCATTTTCTCCTGCTGTTTGGGAGCCTGGGGGGACCATGGAGACCCTCATGAGGGGCAGCTAGTGCAGCATTGGATGGGACCCTCTCTGTGCCCTCCTTGGAGGGAACTTTTCTGTGCTCACTCTGGCCCTGCCTTGAGAAATTAGAAGACTTCACATGGGCTTCCTTTGGGCCTCTAGCTGAATCTGAAATTGTTTTCAACTTCCATTTGTGATAGGTCTTGCTTTATTTCTGCATACTATTCTGCTGTGCCTTAATAACCCATTTTCAAGTTTGAGATCTTGCTCAGGAGCCCTGCATTTTGTCACCAGAAGCTATTAAGATGAAAACATTTACAAATAACAGTAAAAGAAAATTAAGACAGCTTTTCTCTTTGTGTTAGGAGTGATTGTGCACTTTGTTCTTTTTCCATTCTAACCCGGTGTTTTTATATGTGTTATGTGCAGTTAAAATACTATTCCCACCCATAGATAAATATTAACAGTTCCCTATACTTTCATACTAGGTTTCACATGCTTAACCTGCTTTGAAAGTTTCTTGAGAACTATGTTCTGAGAAATATTAGCACTCGAGGAAGCTTGATAATTGAAATGATGAGTGTGGTCATCGCAGTGTGAGTGGCATGAGTGAATGTGGCTATCTTTAGTATGAATTGGGAGTATGGCCATCGTGAATGTGAACATGGCTCCTGTGAGTATGAGTGTAGTTATTTTGTGTGAGTGTGAGTATGGTCATGATGGTTATAATGAGTGTGACTGGGTGAGGATGGTGAGTGAGCAGGAGTGAGTTTAGTTATTGTATGTGTGGCTATTAGCATGAGTATGAGTATGGTTGTGAGTGTGATAATTTGGTTATCACGAGCATCAGTATGTTCATTGTGTGAGCATGTGGATATGGTTATCGTGAGCATGGATATTGTGACTGTGATTATCACAGGTGTGCATGTGAGCATGGTGCCTGGTGTGAGTCTCCACATCCAGGCAAGGACGAATTGCCGAAGAACCTGGAGCAGACCCTCCTTCCATCCCTGCTGGTAGTCCTAAGTATTTTAAGGTACCTAGAAAAGTACTACATGAATTATAATCAATTCTTAACATTTTTTGTTATCGAATTTTTTTATGATGCATGTCTTGCTGGTGTCATATGCCCAAGTCAGAAATTTCTTTATGATGGGAAGTTACTTAAATAATCTTGGTGTTCTTTATTACATAGTTTAGTGTTTACAGATAGCACAGGCAAGTACTGGTGGAGATTTCTTTATCAGAGGGGGGGAAATTGGGGTAAAAGTGTTAAGCAAAGGAACAGAAAGGCAAGGGAAGAGGTGTGGCAGTGAACATGTTTTGGTAGGTCTGGCTGCAGTTGCTGTTCTGGGCCCCATGCTGGATAAAAAATTTCACACACTCATTATTGCACAGTATTATTACTGAGCACATCAGAACACTTAATGGAAAGTAGTCTTGCAGAGCATCACAGAAAATGGAGCAGCCAGCTTGCCTGGGTCCAGGAGTCAGGGTGCAGTGTGTATGGACTTGCGCCCTCAGCCCATGTAGTGCCTTGCCTTGCCTGGTGCACTGCCAGGAGCCTCACCTCTATTTGCTTTGAAATTGGGAAAACCTAGAACACATGCTGTGTTTACTTCCTTGTGAACTGATTTCTGCTGTATTTCTAACAGCTTTTCAATTTTTATGGAAAATATTTTGAAGAGATTCCTTTAAAAATCAAGCTTTGCTCTCTCTGTACTCTCAGTCTGATTCATCCCATAGCACATGTCACCTCTCGAGTCTTGGCTTCTCATTATGAGGTTCATAAACAAATGGTTTATGCAATTTAAATAATACAGGTATTTAATACATGTTTGACAATTGAAACATCATCCACTTTATTGGACTTTGTCCTGCTGTCAGGTTTGCACCTTCCTTTCCTCACAGTTTTTAGAAGTTTTGGTACAGAGGCAAGAAGTAGACCTTTACATTGTGAGCGCAGCTCTGAATTAGCATGAACACACCGAAGAGAGCCAGTGTTCAGTCTGCATCTGCGCTCAAGGCCGACAGGCTGATCTGTCTTACTCCCTCCTTTTCTTCCCCCTCAAGGCTTCAAATATTTTTCTAAAGGGGTCGTTCTTTACTTACCTTTCCTTTAAAAATAGCCTTAGTTTCCTTATCTCTTTCTAGTTGGCTGCAGCAGATGGGTCTGCTCCAGAATTAGCAGCATGTGTGGATCTTTGTGCACGCATCAGCCAGCTGTCCTTTCTCTCTTCCTCAGAAGCTGCCAGCCTCCCTGCAGGCCTGCAGTACCTCTACTGTGTGTTGTGACAATGCTGATGGATCCAAGTAACATCAGGATGTTCATAACAGTCATTGCCCTGTTATTGACTTTAAATTAATGCTCAGCAGTTGGCAAATAAAAATCAAAATAGGAAACTCTTAACAGTGAATAATTGTAGTGATTTAATATTTCACACCTTCACAGTGACCCTTACTGATATGCCAGTAAGAATTACTGCCTTTGGAAATAACAGTTTTTCTCTTTTTCTTTCTTTAGGATCTCAGTAAGAGTCCCAAGACCATGAAAAAGCTGCTGCCTAAGCGTAAACCTGAGCGGAAGCCTTCAGACGAAGAGTTTGCACTGAGGAAAAGTGAGTACATGTGCATGAACACGTGAGTCTGCCTCACACAGGCATAGCAGTGTTCATGGGATAGGGAGGTGGCTCTTCAAAGACTTCAAACACAAGTCAGGGTCTGAGACTTAGTGTTACTTCTAAGGGAAACTGAGCGGCAATAGCCACAAACCAGTGTAGGTGCTTGCACACCGGAGAGAGACACTAGTGATGAAGCACGTGGTTTTCTCCTTAGCGGAACCATTGGCTATCTCTTGGCCTCTGTGTTGATCATTTCGCCTGGGAAACCAGTCCAGGGCTGCAGGGTGACCTGAGACCACTGCTCTTCCTGTCCCCCTTTGCCCTGAGGTTTTCACATGACAGGGCTGCACTCCTCCAGTGGCCCCTCACTGTAGGGCTGATTTTCCCCAGGCCTGTGTGCCTGTTCACTGCTCAAGTGTAAACTTGTGAAATGCCAGGCATGGTATCAAATTCAGCTCTGGATTTCTCAGCCTCTGACAGGGGGCAACACACACACAGGAGATGCTCATTGGACGTGTGAATAAGTAGAGCTGTTTGTAGAAGCAAGCGATGGGAGAGCTTCAGCATACGCCCACCCACTTCTTCCCAGTGTCGAGTCCGTTTCCCACTGCCATAGGCAGGACGGGTTTCATGTGAACAGACGGCTGTGGGATAAGGACATGACCCTCCCTGGTAGGAGTCTCAGAGAGGTTGTGGAATCTATGTGAAAGGGCTCTGCCTCCCCACTGCTCTGTCCCTGCTCAGCCTGCCCATCTCTGTATCTCCTTGTTCTGCGTGTGCCCTGTGATTTGTCACAAGTTTTCCCGACTCTCTGGAGCATTGCTCCTCATTTTTGCCACACCCATTTGGGACCCCTCAGGGATTCATTTCCAGAAGAAGGTTGCCAGGAGACATATTTATAGTCAGGACGTGCGGCAGATGTCACCCAGAGGAGAGGACAGTGGCTGTAGGTGATCCTGGAGGTCCAGCAGCCTGCACTTGAGCCTGCTCTGCCACTAGTCACTGTGGGACCTCCTTGTCCTTAGAACAGGGGTGACGATAAGCTTGGAGAAGTAAATGCAGTAACGACTTAGAGGTTGCTCTGTGAACATGAACTCTCACTGCCCCGACACCTGACTTAAGCTGTGGTGGGCACCATGTATTTTGCCATCCCAATGCTCATGTCCTTCAGGTTTCAACAATACTCTAGGACAGCTTGTAAAATGGAGTAATGAGGCTGTGCATTCTACTGAGGAGAGTCAGACCTGAAATTGAACATGTGCTCCACACTTAGCAGCTGTGACTCTGGAGTGTTTGGTGGGTCCTTTTGTCAGCAGGCATTTGCTCTGTGTGGAGGCTCTGTTCTGGGCATTGGGACAGGCTGCAGATGAGGTGCCATTCCCTTGACAGAGATGTATTCAGTGCCTCTGTGTGCCAGGTGCACAGCAGGGAACAAATGAAAACCCCTCTCCTTATGGAGCTCTGCTTTCATACGAAGATACAGGTACAGATGGGAGACCAAATAGGCAAATAATAGCGTGTTTATGTGAAGTGCAGGGGAGGGAGGTGCAGTGGGGCTCTTAATAGTGAGGTTGGGGAGACATGGGTGTGGGGGGTTGTCTGAGTGAGCAGCTTGAAGAGGTTGAGGAAGCCAGCTGAGCAGCTGTCTGCGGGAGAGCTTTCCAGGCACTGGCTCTGGAGTGCCTAAGCCAGGAACCCCTGTGGTATATTCAAGGGACAGGAAAGAGCCTCCTGGCCTGGGGTTCAGGTGGTGAGGGTGACAGGGAGATAGTGAGAGATGGTTCCCAAAGGTGCTTTGAGCAAACTTGTAGCCAGTCCAGTTGTGAACAGAGGTCTTGATGGGACTTGAGTTTTAATAGGACCGCTGATTCCTATGTTGAGAACAGACAGTTAGAGGTGGGGACAGGGAAACCAGGTTAGGAGACTGTGAGTAGTCTAGGGAGGATGACATAATGTTGGCCTGGGCAAGGAGATGACAAGAGGTGAAACCTGGGCCGAGTTCAGATTTCTTTAAAGTGGAGCCTTCAGCAGTGGTTCTTTACTGGGGATGACTTTGTCTTGCCAGGGACATTTAGTAATGTCTGGAGACATTTTGGTGTTACAGCTGGGTGAGGGTGCAGGTAAAGGTCAGGGATGGTGGTACTAAGCACCCAAGACAGCCCCACAGCAAAGAATTAGAGCAGGTCTTTGAACAACATTGCATTATAGTTTTGATGAGATGTCACAGGAACTCTTGTTTGTATCAGCCTATGGTGAAATTGGTTTCATTAAAAATCATTTCGCTTAAAGTCGCAGAACCTCTTGATGATGTTAAGTGAGGACTTAGTGTATCTGATCCCAAATGTCTGTAGTGCCGTCCATGGTTGAGAAACCAGGCCCACAGGATGTGCTGTTGAATTGGACTCGGCGTGAGAGAGCAAGCCTTTCATCCTGAAGGTCCTGTGGTAAGGCAGAGGGTTAACAGGATTCCGAGGCCCAGGGGAAGGTCTGGGCCAATGGTCAGAATTTCAGTTGTTCCATGTGCTAAGATGGTTTCTGAAGCTGTGAGATTGAACAGAGAAGAGAAGCGTTTGAGTCTTAGGAGATGAGGGAGGGAGGTAGGAAGGTAGGTAGGTAAGGAGCTTGCAAAAGAGGAACCAAGAGGTAATAAGAAAGCCAAGGGTTTTTGTGTGGGTCGGAGGAGAAACTTTATGTGGACCTCTGTGTAACCAGTGCCTATGCGAGCAAGTACTTAGTAAACCCGACCGCATTAAAGTTACTTTGTAGTCTTGTGAGTTACTTTAACTTTACATTCAGAATCCTAGAAAATTTTCTAGTTGGTAAAACAGTCTGTGCCACATAGAAAATGTGTGCTGTTCTCTTGTTAATTTACCCTTTTCAACCTTCCCAGGGAAGCCAGTGCCCTTTCTGGCATCGTAATGCTTTCTTGGCTCTGAGGATGATGCTACTGCACTTAACCCACATGTGAAAATAATAATCCAGTTAAATCAGTTGGACAGATCGGTTTTTATTTTGGCCAAGAGGAAATGGCCTGTCCCTGGAAGTTACCTTGCAACGTGTCCTGAAATTACACTAGTTAAATGTTATCTTTCTTACTCCTAAGAAAGGAGTTTATTATGGGAAACTTGTTAAATGATTGGTCCCAATTATTGAAATTTAAGTCAATTTCTCAGTTGCTCTTAAACTCTGGGTACTGAAGTATATTTTTTAGTAGAGAATATTTGGCTTATCTTGTAAATGTTTATCTAACATAAAATGATGTTGAGGCTTTATTGTGCAGCTTATAAATATTTCAGATTTCCATTCTGTCCACATTTTTATTACAGTAAGGTGAGCCTTTTAAAAATATATATGCAAGTGATATCTTAGAAAATGTAGAAAAATATAGAAAATCTAGGAAAACAAACCAGAAACCATTTAACCATATAGAATCATATGAAGTATGCTGGGTGTGAGGCTCTGTGCCCATCTGATACCATTAGATGCTGTTAACGTGGAAGGTTCTGTTCTCCGTGCCTGTGATCTCTGACTGTGAAGCCAATGTCTGGAATAATCCATTGTTTAAGGAAGAGCTCTGGAATGAATGTCACCTTCAAGCTTTAGATTGTGCCTTATAAATTTCTTAGATGAAATCTTTAGTGGGAATTCGTGGATCAGGAGAAATATTCTTCTCAAAGCCTGTAATAAACATGATCATTTCACCTCTCCAGAGGGTTTTGCCTGTCTTCATTCCCACCCGCTGTGGAGGAGGGAGACTTTCTCTTCCTGCTCTCCACACATGCATTGAGAGAGTCAGGCTTTTTGTTTTTTGTCCGTGTGTTATGTGGAAACCTGATGCTTGGTTTTAATTTTCATGTCTTTTCTAGTGAGATTGAATATCTTTTGTTTCAGACTGTATTCTTTTTGTATGAATTGCTTTGTTTCTAGTTCTTGCCTGTTCAATTTGAGGATGTGGGATACTGTTTTTCTTATGGGTTAGTAAGATAACTTTTATATATTTAGGAAGTTAACCCTTTGTCAGATATGTTGCAGACCAAAACTACTTTTATAAAGCTAAAAATAACTTTGAGTGTAATTGTTTTGTGAATATTGGAAAACAGTTGCCGGACAAGAAAATAAAAGGAAAGATTGTCTTGATTGTCATCGTTTTGGTTGAGTTGATGACTTTGCATTGCTCTACTTAATGGTACTAATTACTTTTGGATTGTGATGTGTTGTATTTGTCGTTTTTAATTTGATTGTGATGTGTTGTGTCTCTCTTGACAGGCACAGCTGCTTTGGAAGAAGATGCGCAGATTCTGAAAGTCATTGAAGCTTACTGCACAAGCGCCAAAACACGGCAAACACTCAATTCAAGTAAGTTTTACAGTAATGTACTGGAATTGTGCTTTGTTTTGTTTAAAATCATAGTCAGAAGGAACCTGTGCTGTAGGGGCCTGTGCATGGCTCCTCCGTGCTGCCCAAATGGTCCTCAGTGAGTGATGATGCTTAAGGGGCCTACCCAGGTATAGAACAGCTTCAGCCTGGCATCCCTAAATTGTTGAAAAGGGTCTGAGCTTCAGTAAAATAATTGACTTCAGAGAAGGTCCTACCGGGAAAACTTTAAGTATAAGGTACTGCCAGAATTTATAAAGCTTTCTTTTGCTTACAGAAGGTATATTTAGACATCAGTGGAAGATTCATTCAGTTCAGTTATTTAAGCTATTTAAACTATTGGTGTGATAGTGGGATTTTATTTATTTATTAGCAGCTTAGAATTATTGTTAAAAATATAAACCTAGAGCAAGGCTTCTTATAATGTACCCCCTTTTAAAAAATGATTGCATTTAAAACTTTTTAGAAGCAGACACTGATAAATTTATTAGATTTCAGTACCAATGAATTTACTTGCATCTTATGTATAACGTCTTCAAGTAGAAAAACCTTAATCTATTGTGGAAACAGTAAAAAGGGGGTTCTTTTTTTCTGAAACTTCCCTGGCATTTGAGAGTGGAGTGCAGCATGGGGGGCAGGTGGAATAGTGCATGTGATTTGTTCAGAAGAAAGGGGCCAAGTTCACCCTTTTTACTGGTGCCAGGGCCACAGGCACCACAGGGTGTCCTTTTGTACTGTTGTTTCGTACGTGGGCTTTTTTTTTCCTTTTTGAGAACTGGATGGTTAATATGTTAGTTGTGGTATAAAACTGGCTTCTCTTAGGTTTTGTATTTTTGGTCCTCCTTCCACCCTGACACTTACTTAGCAAATCACTTATTTCACCTTCCTTTTTGCTACTTGCAGTATGGTGATTGGAATCGGTGTCCTGTCCTGTTTTTAAACTAATGATGAAAAAAGAAAAGAAAAGGTGGGAAAAGGAATTTCAACTGCTCTAGCTTTTGTTAAAGATGAAGATAGGGCTAACAGGATTAAGCCCCAGGTGGCATCTGCAGATAATCTAGAAACTCCCTTGTGGCGAGTATAGTACATATCCCACCTGTGACATTATGACTTCTTTTGTCCATACTCTTACCAGTGAAAGTGCCTTTCACAGTGACTAGTCAGCAGAGGAGAGAAATGAAAGGCATGAATGTCGAGTATGTATGCATAAAGTCAAGCAATAATTTGTAAATACAGATTATTGTCATTTAAGATATTATATACAGTTTCATATATTTGATAAGAGATTGTATTTTAAGTAATAGGCTATAAAATGTGGCCATAGGTTTTTGGGTTTTGAATTTGAGTTGTTAAAGAACTACTCATCTCAACTTCAATCATTTGAAATAAAATTTTAACCTGTTAGTCTCAGGGGAATAGACCAGGTCATATGGGCTTTACGTATGTTTTTGTGCAAGCTGCATTTCTTCAAGAGACGGTGCCCTGTAATGTGCCTGTGGCCTTGCCACTTCTGGCTGCCTGGAAGGAATGGCCCATAGTTTGTGCAGTTTTTTTCTTATCACATGGCCTGTATTATGTGTTTCCATTTCTCCTGTGCAAGAAAAGCATTGGACAAAACACTGGTCTTTGTTTTTAAGTGATATTACAAGCTAACCACTCTGGAGCCTCCTGTACACAATCATAGATGACCTTAAATCCAATTAAGAACAGGTCGGATAGGGGAAATTGAGCCCTTGTGCTGGAAAGGTGATATCCATAATGCATTTGGAAATGGGATCAGGGTGAAAGCAGCTCTTTTCCTAGTAAATGTTTAGTGAAGACAGTTAGGATACCATTATCTTGCCTAAAATTCAGCTCGGTTCATTATGTATTTAGATGCCAATAAATCTACAAGCCAAACATCTTTGGTATTGATGTCTATTTCAAGGAGATAATAACCTTTATAGACTATAGAGATTTAATTAAAGAAATCCAAACCAGTCCACTGCTTGTTCTTGTTATGAATTTGGAATGGAATTAACTTTGATCAGAAGCAGAAACAGGATGGGTCCAGTGGTTGCTATCTGTGCCATTCCCCATCACAGAGGTGGCCCCTGATTCCCACTGAGTGTGGTCTTCCAACACCCTTTGTCCCTGGCCCATTCCAGCCTGCATGTCCCACACATAGCCACCTGCCCAGTGAGTGCATTGCTCACAGGTGCCAGCCACTCGTGGGCTTATTTCCGTTCTCCCATTTGGTGCCCACTTCCGTCAGTTGTCCCTCTTTTAACACCGTGGCATTGCCAGTTCACGTCTGTCTTCCTGCCAATCAAGGGGACTGTGTCAGGTGGATAACGTCTGAACAGACACAGCTTCCCCTTTTGTCCATATCCACCAGCTGAGCACTCTAAGGTGTGAGATGTGGGTGGGGGTGGGAAAGGGTCAATGAGAGGGAAGTGGACCCTATTTAATTCCTTTTTCCATTCTGAAATTTTTACAGTGGTTATAATTTGATAAGGTAAGTTTTAGACCCCCTCC
>VMDR010019235.1:0-18495 GCA_007922815.1 Macrotus californicus
TAAAATAGGATATTCTTAAAGTCAAAATATTAACCCTTGTGCCATTGGAGAACCAAGTATATTGTTGTTTAATCTTTGATTATATTTATTTTGAATGCATTTTTAGTAGTATGTGATGGCTATTTTTAATCTTGTCAGCATTTTTAATTACTGCATACATTAGCTTGCATATTATTGATATAGCTGTAGATATATAGCTATCTGTAATATGCATAGCAGTATTTCCTTTCCATCATAAAAATTAATAATGTATGCATTTTTTGTGTTTCATCAAATCACTGGGGAGCCATATATATTTGTCTTTTACTTTTCTCATTAATTGATTTGTAACTTTGTTCTTGTACTTTGTACTTGGATACCTCAGCTACTATAGTTGACTCTGTTGGGCAAACATACAGAGTGACAGTCTCCCACAGTCTCCTGCACTGAGTGCTTGGGAAAGCCTTGCCGGTTGAATGAAATGGAATACTTAACACCATTCATGTTCCACAGAAATTTTGGCTTTTGGCTTTCATTGTCTTCTCTTAGGAAAGAATGGCCTAAAGGAAGGAATAACCACTCATTTGGGTTAAAATTTTTCCTATGACTTGGAAATTGACCTCGTTTTTTTCAACCCAAGCAGATTGAGTTAGTCTGCACTGCTTAGATTGAAGTGAACCCAGAGAGACTTGCAATGAACTATCAGGTGAAAATCAAATATATTCTGAAGTTAGAAATACTTTTAGAAATGTTTTATCTTCTCTTTGTAGATCCTTTGTACTGCATTTTTCTTCATGACTATGTATAACTTCACCTCAAGAGTAAGACCAAAATACTCTAATAGCTATGCAGTTAGCTCTTTTCCTTTATTCTCTTCTGGATTGTTTAGCTGGTCTAATCATTAAATTGACATGAGAGAGATTAGCAGGAGAAAGTTTCATATGTGGGGGAATCCCATAAAAATACAAGACCCAAGGGCAAATCGGGCACTTGAGACTTTATGCCATTCTGAGCTAAGAAGTAGGACAGGGGCCTAGGCTTCAGAGGGAAGGGGGATAACTCACAGGACCATAAGAAGAGCAGATGTTCAGTAATTAGAAGCTTGTCTTGCCATGCAGATAGGTCTTTTAGATTAAACAAAAAACGTTATCTCTGATAGTAGTTCTTCTGAGTCAGGCCCCCCTCTAAATTCTTTTATGTAGTTAAGGGAAAGGTAAGGTCTTTTATTTTTAGTTTGTGGGGTCTTGATTGCCTTCAGCTCAAAACAACCCACATGCCAAAGTGGCATATTTTGGGGTGGTATACTCTGCTCCCCTTCATCACCATTGAAATAATAATTTCAGATCATCATGCTATTTTTTTGATTATTTTGTGTAGCCTAGGATTTATTGAGCTGCTGAGAACAAATTAATCTCTTTCCTCTGTTACCTAGATTTTGTGCCGTGCTTTAAAACTCACAACTGTCTGTGCTTTCATTGTATGACTGAAAGGAAAAATACAGCCAAAATAATTGAAAGGGAAATGGCAACACTATTTTATACATGCGTATGAAATATCATCTTTAAATGCTGTATTTTTAAGCTTACTTTCCAACCAAGACCTTGCAAATTTTGTTCAGATTAGCTTACCAAGTGACAAACTGCTGCCTGGAAGAGATTTAACAGGCAGGATGGCAGAACTCTTACTGTGGTTTCTTAGGGAAGTGGTAGCAAAAGTAGGCTCAAAGATGCAGAGCCCACATGAATGGGATTTTGTTTTTCATAGCATCTTTGGTTAGTTATCCCTGAAATGTTATCCAGCATATAGTTATTTGATGGATATTCTTTTGTAAATCTAGTAATTTAAATTCTTTAGTGTTTAGTAGTCTGAGTCTCTGATGTCTGAGCTTAGCCTGTTTTACTTAATTATTATGTAATTAAGTGTTAGATATTAAAATCCAATGTGTTTATTAAGTTACTGTGTATTATATAATTAAGCATCATATGCCTCCAAGATGAGCTGTCCGTGCTGAAGACCGAAAGGACTGATAACTGCAAGTTACGTTTGATTTTAGACCTTGGGCTCTATTGGTTGTGATGTGTTTGGTGACATGTCTGGTCTTGTGACGAAAATTGAGAGAGTTTTTCTTCAACTTATAGAAAACAGGTGGAGGTTTGTTTATTATCTGTTATTACTGTAGATATACGATGAAATTACGGTTTCAGTACTTTCACCTTTGCCTAGTAGGCATCACTCAGACTACACGCTGTGTGCTGAGCTCCGGGCTAAGGTCACATGAAGACAGGCAGGACACAGCCTGTCATAGCTCCTTAAAATTCTCTTACCTCCGCACAAAAGGCAGTATTAATGGCAAGTAAGGAAATCTTAAAGATATGATGAAGCCACAAAGATTGAAGTAAAATCAAAGTTTTTATTATATTAAATCTCATGTACTCAGTGGTTGAATTAAAACTAGTAATGCCTTTATATCCACCCAAGTGAAAAGTCTGAATGGATTGTGTTGATGTGCCTAGTTGATAGTAAAGATAGCCTGATACATTTTTACTTTTCCTGTGGGTACGTGGAAGGTACTACTTTGAAGTAATTAACATTTACATTAAATCCTGTTTGTCCTAAGATATTATAAAGCAAGGCCAGACGCATTTTACTTGTGAAATAGGATGTGAAATTTTACTATAGGATGTTTACCTATAAACTATATATAATTTAGATTTTATTTATAACTCATTATTTCCTCTTCCCTTTACGGTGTTCTATAACAATGAAAGCCCCTTCATAATCTGGTCATGCTGGTTTTTACGTTGGTCTTACAGGATACCTCTGATGTGCTTTACCTAGTAGACCTAAGTTAATGCATTTTTATTTTATTTATTTCTATTTTACTTACTGAAACTGCCATTGTTGAAGAATTAAGTAGTTAAGTGTGTTTGGCTCACAGCAGCTTCAACATTCTTAATGGTGATTTTTTGTTTGTTTGTTTTGTTTTGTTTTTGTTTTCTTAATGCAGAAAGGACACCTGACTTTCCAGAAAATGAGCTGAAATCCAGATGGGAAAACCTACTGGGACCTGATTATGAAGTAATGGTATGTTAAAAATCTTCAAATAAAATCACTCATGTCTCATTTCAAGCCCTTAAAGCTACAATTTAAAGAAATTGGAGAGTCAAAGAGTAGCCAGCCTGCCCTTATCTTTACCTCCTGCCTTTTTTTTCCCGTCAGTTGATTTGGTTTTTAGCATTTTAAGCTATAACAGCAATTAAGGACTGCATACAAGTTTCAGTCATAATTAGCAGACCCTCAGTTAATGTTAAAACCGTTGAAGTCAACGATTGGTGGAAAAATGTTAGGAGAGAGAGGTCTTGCCTTTAAATTTAAAACCTGTCTCAGCTACTTAAAATTGCTGGCATTTTTATGATTGCCTTTATGATCTGTTTGTTTTATTGTACACTGAAAGGGCCGTGGATATTAGTTCTATGTTTCACAAAGAATCTTACAGTTTTATGAGAAAAATGAAAGAATGATTATCAAATGTGTTTGGGAGAACAGGAAGTAATTTAGGTTAGGTATAAGTTTATAGTGCCAGTGGTCCATTAGACTTCCTTTCACCTGTTATTAGATTCACTGAGTAAGGGATTGATTACATTTCCTCCTATGAATCCACATGAAAGCAGAAAGCTGTGCTTAGAAAATCCTCTACAGTGTTCACTAAATGCATTAGTAATAAAATATTCTATTAAATTTCTACTGTCATTCACATTTTCTTACATATGTTTATCATTAGTTCTTGTTGGCTGCTTGGAGATCTGTGGGTTTTTTTTTCTCTTCTTGCTTCAGAATATATAGCCACTATCTATTGTCAGAAATCTTCCAGTGTCATTAAGATGAGTCAAAACAGTCCATACTTTCTGTTCTTGCTAATTTTGTACTTGCCTGTCAGTCCTCAGGAACTACTGCTTCTTTACTTCATAGATTTTTGAGTCTATTTTGTCAGTAGGCTATCAAAGTAATTGAGTATATCAGTGTTTATAAATGGCCAGTTTTGTGATGGGCTCTTTTTTGTTAAAATTGTTTCCTCCTTAGAACTACTCTTCCAAATACCATTTCTTACATGGAGAGATTATAACAGAGGGGCTAGAAAGAGGAGACAGAATTCCAAGTTGGGACTGTAAAGTGGCGGTTATTCATTAGGGTCGTAACGTGTTCTGAGGAACGAGGAGCACAAAGTAGAGGCCAGGCAAGATGAATCAGAGTCATGCTTGCATGTACTCCAGTGTTTTTTATTTTATTTTCTTCCAGAACCTACTTCTCTGCAGTACTTTCAAAAGCTTTAGTTGGCTCCTTGTTTCATTTATCTCCTCCTTCCAGATGCACCATATTTCATTAACAACTTACAGATGCAAATCGTCAGTGAAGCATTTTGCTTGTAAGCCATTCATTTCTGTGGATGGTCCACCATTGGAGCTCTGCACAATAGTTTTAGGCCAGGATTAAAAGCTTAGGTATTCCACGAGCTTCCCACCAGCCCAGACCTTTCTGTTTGTGTGCTTGCCAGCTATTGCTCCCCAGGAAATGGTTGAAGCTTGCTGTGGGAAGTCAGACGCGTCAGTTTTTCCACACTTGTCTGACTTCGCTGACCTTGCAAGCTTTGTTGTAAGTCTGGAATTTAAAAGTAAAAATGACCATACTCTTGGTTTTGTCAAAAGAATAAAATTTTTATGGGTTCAATGTAATGGGGAATTATATTAAAATTTTAGGGGTCATGGTTTTAAAAATAGGGTATGTAAATATATTTTCCCATCACCTTCTGATTCAACTTTTGAATAACTTAGGAAAAAAGTTTTTTGTGGAAAACAACAGAAAAGCAAATGGTCTCTAAAATTTATTATGTGTTATAGAGTTAAGAAATATAGAAAAGAGATTAGAATTCAGGTCAGATGGAACATGTAGGTTTAACAGATTTTTTCAGGAAATATAGGAAAAAATAAAGATATGCTTTTATAAATACTGGATTTTTTTTTTTGTAAATGTAGGTTGCTACTTTGGACACACAAATTGCCGATGATGCTGAGTTACAGAAATATTCAAAGGTAAGCATTATTTTTAAAAAGCTATTTTGTTGTTGGAAGAGTTTTCTCTAAGTTCTTATCAAAGAAAATAAATTAGTGTTATAACCTAGGATTTCCAGAACTTAGTCTTAGACATTTTCTGGCAATGTGGTGAGTTCTCCACTTATGAAAGGTGATGGTGAGAAAAGCCTAGGAAGAATTTGGGGCCCCTGGTACCACTTCCCAGAAGCCCAAAACTCAGGTTTGACTGCTTTGCCCACCTTAAAGGTGGTACATAGAGCAACACTGTGCCCAGTGTGTGTGAGCTTCTCAGTATGTGAAGTCCTTGCAAATGTTTCCTAAAATCAAGACCACAATCACAGACTTCAAAAAATCCTTCAGGTCCAGATGTCTAAGGACAGAGAAGTGGTTTATCTTCGAGTATAAGCAATGTTTTTTCTTGAACTTAAAAATGTTATAGTGAGAGCTTTATTTCTAAGGGCAAAATGCCAGAAGATAACTTGTACAGTTTTTAGTGTCCTCTCACTACAAATTAATTTTATAGTTCCTGTTCTGGATAATCAACAGCCAGGGTGTTGAAACTTAGAGAAGCCCTCTAGGTGGCTTTCTCAACAAATGACGAGAAGGGTAATGTTTTCTTATCAGAATAGTTTCAAAAATTATACTGTCACCCCACATGGGGTATATGAGCTGAGCTCAGCTCAAACTCTGCTGTGTGTGTGCATGTTCCGAGCTGTTGAATAGGCTCCGACACCTTGTGACTCTCTGAATGAGGGATGTCCACGATGTCCTGTCCTCAGCTCCGCAGCTCAGTTCCTGTATCCTAATGCTTACAACTTCTTCTATAGAGTCAGTCTGTTTCAGAGCTGGTCCTCCTCTTTTCCTGTTGCCTTTGTTTATCCCAACATTATTGTCTTTTCTAAAGAACCCTGCCTTTTCATGACATGCCTGAAGTCAGACAGCCTCAGTTTGGTCATTTTTGCCTCCAGGGATGCATTAGGCCTGATTAGTGATAGGGCCCTCTTGTTCATCTTTCTGGTGGTCCAGGGTATCTGGAGAGGTGTCCTCTAACACCAGATTTCAAGTGAATTATTTTTTTCCCTATCTGCCTTCTCCACTGTCTAACTTTCACATCTGTACATAGTCATTGGGAACACAGATGTGGATGATCTTTCCCTAGTCTCCAATAACACATGTTTGCTCATGGTGACCTTTCCTAATTCTTCCATTGCTGCCCTTTTGAGTCTAAGTTTTTTCTTGATTTCTTGGCTGCAGGCTCCATTTGAATTGATGAGTGAACCAAAGTTAGCAAAATCTTTAACAATTTCAGTGTCTTGATTGTCTGTGTAAATTTGTGTGTTATTTCTATGTTCATGATGTTCAAATGCAGTCCTGTTTGGGCACTTGCTTTTTTCACTTTCATCAGAAGTCCTTCAGAACATTGCTGCTCTCTGCCAGGAAGATGTTCCCTCTGCATACTGAAGTTATTGCCATTTCTTCCTTCAGTTTTCACTCTTTACTCTAAGTCTAGCGTAGGTTTTCATGTAATATCTTCTGCATACAGATTAAACAGACAGGCAGATAAAGTGCACCCTTGTCTGACATCTTTGTCTAAAGGAAACTGTCCTGCGTCCTCATAGTCTTCTGTCCTGACTTTGGCTTCCTGTCCACAATACAGGTGAAGCCTCAGAACAATAAACGCCGTGGCACATCCTTTTCTTTCAGAGCAACCCATAGCTTTTCATGGTGGCTGCGACCGTCTATAAAACCTAGACTGACCTTCTCCTGAAGTTCTTTGGAGCATTCCAGTATCCAGAAAATGCTTGCAATTAGGTGCTGAGTACCTCTTCCTTTTCTAAATCCAGCGTGACCATCTGGCATTTCTTGCTCCGCATGAGCTGGAAGCCTTTACTGCATCACCTTGAATAACATTTTACTTGCTGGGCAGTTAGAGCGCTGGTCCTAAAGTTACTGCACTCCTGGGCATCCCTGTGCTTGAAGGTTGGGATGTATATTGAACATTTCTAGTCTGCAGGCCAGTTTTATTTTCCACATTTGTTGACATATCCTTGTTGGGATTATTACAGATTCAGTCTCTGACACTTGAAATGATTCTGTCAGTATCCCATCTACCTTGGTGATTTCTTTCCTTCATTATGTATTTATTTCATGCTGTCACATGCAGTATTCAGAATGAGTTTTCTGTGTCCCATGTGGGTTTTAGAAGAAGTTGTTTCTTTAAATAGTTCTACTATTTCTTTCTTTATTTGTGATGAATACTCCTCATCCATAATTTTATAGTAAGTGTGCTATAATTGTTTAGGTTCAGATTTTCAAGGCTGATGCTATGGAGAATATTTCTTTCCGAAGATAACCTGAATTTTGAGTTACTTCCTTGCTGTGCCTGGGTGGGCCAATTGGCCAAGCTTTCCTCAGGTGTGCAGTGTGACAGCAATGTGGCACAACTTCTGGTTAACTTTTTAACTTTTAAGTCATTGACAAAATCATCTTCATATTCAGTTAGAGTTGTCACTAATTACTAATTCCATCTAAAGATATCGAGAGAGATTTAATTCAAAATGGGACGAGGAAATGTAAGTATCCCACCAAGCTTCACTTCGTAGCAATGACTGTCGCACAGTTTACTGATTACACTGACTCTGGAGCCAGACTGCCTGAGTTCAAATTCTGGCTTATCCCCTCACTAGCCCGTGAAATGTTCTGAACTGTGTGCCTCACAGTTTTGTTGTCTGTGAAAGGGAGATAGTAATAGTTTAGTGTCTGCCTCATGGGATCTGTAGGAATTCATTATCATGTGCCTAGAATAGTTGCAAGGACATAGTAGGCTGTTATTCTTAACTATCATTCATATAAATCAATGATTTTTTTTTCCCTAAAATTGTACTTTAATTTATACTACTTTTCAATACTTGGTATTTTCTATTTAACTATTGATACTAGATATTTTCTATTTAACTGTCTCCCAGTTTACTAAATTTCCTGTGTCTAACATGCTACTAAAGCACATCTATTGAGTTCTTAATTTTAGTTATAGTTTTCTATTCTAAAATTTGTTTTATTCCTTTTTAGATTATAATTCTTTTGATGGAATTCTCAATTTAAAAAAATCTATATATGCTTCTATTTCTTGAACATATTAATCATAGTTTATAAGGACTTCAAGTAACTAATTTTATTATCTGGATCAACTTTAGATGAGTTTCTACTATTTGATATTTTCTTATTATGGTTATTTGGTTGTATCTCTCATCATGCTCTAATTGGATTGAATTCCTGACATTGTGTATACCAGCTATAAGTCTTTCAGCAATGTCATCTCTGTCCAATAAGGAGATTGTGTGTGTGTGTGCGTGTGTGAAGGAGAGAGAGGGTTGGAGGGGGAGAGAGGAAAAGAGAGAGAATGTGGGGTTGGGGGATCATCTCTGAGGCAAGGCAGGAGTACAGTTTTGGTAAGGTTCAGACCACGTTTGGTTTGCTTTTGCTCCTAAGACATAGCCTTCCAAGTACTCCACATGGGTCTGGGGCTGTTGACAGGTTCCCCTCTCCCTGCTGGCAACTGAACTCCGTTTGGGGCCTCTGAAATCTTTGGTTTGCTCTTCAGTGGTTTCCAGGTCAGCATTTTAGCCTCCCTCCCCATGTAGCATTAGAAATCAAGAGATGTCCTTGGTGAAGAACATGGCTGAGCTCAGGCTCAGTCTGTCCTGCAGTACAGCTTTAGTTGTCTGTCCTCCCATGTAAAACCCTCTCATCATCATCTCTGATAAGTAAGAAAGGGTCATAGCCATACTTTGTGTACATCTTAAAGAATGTCCTTATCTTTCTCCAGGCAGAAGATGTCCCTCTCACCTTTTCTCCCTAGTTCCTTGCCACTCACTAGTTTTGCCTTTCCAGATCAACTTTATGCAACATTACAATATACATATATGTTATACATATATATTACTCAGTAACTCTAGTACAGAGATGTGGAAGGGCTTTGAGTTGAACAGACTTTGAGTACCACCTGATAGAAACTCACCAGTACATTCAGCTGTTGTTTCATTATTCATTATTCATTCATTCATTCATTCATTCATTTATCAAATATTTTTAAATATCTATTCTATGGCCCTCTATTGGGTGCTGGGTTTCAGAAGGGAACACAGCAGAAAAAAGATCCCTGCCCTACTGAACTTATATTTTAATGGGGATGAAACAAAACAAGTGTGTTGTATAGTATGGGGGGATTTGCCATGCAGAATATTAAGGAAGGGAAGCTGGGGAAGGAGTTCAGGAGAATGTGAGCTTGTAGTTCAAGACAAGTTGATGAGGGAAGGCCTCTTTAAGAAGGTGACATTTGGGGAAACACTTTAGGAGATAAAATAGCAGCCTAATTTTTTTCTACTGAGTATGAACCATAATACTATGTCACAGATGATTAAATATAAATATATTTAATATATGACTTAATGTAGCTCAGTGCCAACACATAAGAATCGTTCAATAAATGGTAGCTTTGTTTCCTAATTGTATGCCTCATGTACTTTTAGTCTGTGACCTTTTATAGATCCTTTAATTTTTTTTTAATTTATTGACTTAAGAGAGGGATAGGAGGGGAGAAAGAGAGAGAGAAAGAGAGATGCTGATTTGTTGTTCCACTTATTCATGCATTCATTGGTTGAGTCTTATACGTGCCCTGACTGGGGATCGACCCCGCAGCCTGGGACTGTGGGCCAATGCCCTAATCAGCTGAGCTGCCCATCCAGGGCCAAGTCTCCTGTTTTATACAAACTTATTTTTCCATTACCATTTATTCCCCCTAAAGGCTCATTTTTAAAGACAATTTTTGTAGCTGTTATGAAACATTTAGTTATTAATTATTAATTGAAATTTTGTTGTTGCAAAATGGTTTTTTAAAAAGAATTTTTGGCTTGGAAGAAAAAGTCACTCATAATTGCACTACTTTTTTCGTAGTCACTTGTTACCTGTATATATTTGCATATTTGTAGCTGGTGTACCCAACCTTTTGTGTAATATGTGTATGAGAGAAGGGATGCACACTTTTTCCTCATAACATTATCATACGTATTCACTTTATTACGCTGATTGCTTAATTATAGATGTCCACAGGTTATTTACTTTGATGAATTATTATTTTTAAAAATCCCCTTAATGTTAGAAGTTCAATTTAGCTATTCCTTTGTTTCTCATTTATTCTCATAGTATGTATTCTTGTCCACACCCATTTCACAGATGAGAATACTGAAGTTTGCCTCAAATTATACATAATAGCACAGGCAGGTTGCAGCTTAGAGCACATTCATTCATTCCTGAATAGTTACTGAGCTCCTACTGTGTGCCACACTGCTACCAAATGGGGGAAGCAAAATGGATAAGGTGTTTCCATAGAGCTTAGGTCCTGGGCTTGGGTAGGGGCATAATAATAAAAAATAACTTGGTAAGATAGTTGTAGGTTGTAAGAAGGGATACAAAGGAACAAACTGGGTGATGAGAGCATACCTTGGGGTGGGGCACTTTGAGAGAGAGCCAGGAGTCGTCTTTCTAGCTCAGGCTTAAATGCCACCCAGACTGAGGAAGACCTGATAACTTTGGGGCCACGTGACCTACGACCACCGCTGCATTGGCAAGCACACGAAGCACCTGGGAGGTTAAGGCAATGCTGGTGGCTTGTATCGTCACAGGATCAACTTTGACAAATATCACCCAGGTTACTCTGGGAAAGTTGGTATGAGGCATGACCACTTAAAGAGGAACCAGAGTTTCTGCCCAACTGTCAGCCTGGATAAATGGTGGACTTCGGTCAGTGAGCAGACACAAATAAATGCTGCCCAAAACAGTAAAGACTGGAGCCGCCCTCATCACTGACGTGGTGTGACCGGGCTACTACAAAGTTCTGGGGGAGGGAAGCTCCCAAAGCAGCCTGTCATTGCAAAGGCCACATACTTCAGCAGAAGAGCTGAGGAGAAGATTACAGGTGTTGGTGGGGCTGTGTCCTGGTAGCCTGAAGCCACACTGAGGGAAGTTCATTAAATGTGCCCAAGTGCAAAAAAAAAATGGATAAGAACTGGTGAGCTGGGAAACAGGTGAGCAGCAGGAGGGGGCTAGCACATGGGAGGAATGGAAGTTGTTCGTCTTCGAGTACCTGGGTCAAACTAAGTGAAGAGTAGAGTGTTGTTAAATGAGGCAGGTGAGGAACACCAGGTGCTACAGGGCCTCGAGATCCACCATAGTAAGCCTGGGCTTTATTCTCAGTGCCAGATAATGCCAGTGGAAGGATTTAAGCATGTATCCTTTAAGCCTGATCTAGAAAAGCTCGTCCTCGCTCTCCATCTCTAACGTGCCCCTCCCTCTGCATCTGAGGTCAAGGCCGTAGGTTTTTCCTCTGTCCCATCAGGTTTTTGATTAGCACAATCACGTTTCATGGCTATCATTCGTGTAAGGGTATAGCTGTCTTTAGATACTCTCTCCAGTCACCACCCCATAGCCACCACTCTAGAAGAAGTTATGATTCAAGAAGCATCCTTACGTATTGTGGACCAATGGAGTTGTGGGGAAAAGGGAAGCGAAAACAGTTTACAGCGGCTTGAACATTAGCTGTACTGCTTCTAGGACACTGTTACTCATGACACAAGAATAGTTTCCCCACATCTAGGGAGACTTGCACTTTTAGGGCTGTTTTCTTGGCAGGTGTTTACTATTAAGGTAATCACAGCCTTGTGAGGAAGAGGCATTAGGCTCATCCCAGGGACCTTTCTGCTGGCCATCAGTTGTGATATGGAATGAGCATTAGTAATACCCTGTTGTGGGGAACGAAAATACCAGGTCCTTTTCCCTGGGTTTGACAAGGCAGACTGACAGATTTTACTTTATTTTCCTCCCAAATCATAATTCTCTCTGGTTCAGAGAATATGATTTAGGAAGGGCATTAAAATGTGAGTTTCCTTCTCACTCTACCTGAGTAAATACAGTTTCTGAGGCAGTGGGATGGTTGGGCCCTCCGGGAATGGCAGGGGGTGTTGCTACTCGGTTACCAGGGTCAGTTCTTTGCTTTAAATACATTATCTCTTTTATGTCTCACAATTACTCTATTGGTCAGGACCTATTTCCTCCTTTCCATTTTTACTGGGGGGAAACTGAGTGATGGGCAGATAAAGTAACTTCTAAGATCCTATGTAGCTAGTAAGTGGCAAAATCAGGAAATAAATCAAGGGTTACCTGGCTTCTAAGTCAGTACCATTCTTTATCCTTTTGAATAGATAATGTATGGACAAGACATAAAATTTAAAAGTTACTGAAGTGTATACTGCAAAAACTAAGTTTCCTTCCCATCCCAGTCCCCTTGTACTCCCCCGCAGAGGCAACCAACCTCTATCACCAGTTCTCAAGCATGTAATTGTATACTTTGTTGGTCTCAAACAACTATAGTAACAGTGGTCATCAACCAGGGCAAATGGCCTATCAGAAACATCAGAGTAGCCCTGACCAGTGTGGCTCAGTTGGTTGGGCATTGTAAGTGAAGTGTCGCCAGTTCGATTCCCAGTGAGGGCACATGCCTGGGTTGTGGGTTCAGTCCTGGGTTGGAGCCCATGCGAGAGGTAACTGATCAGTGTTTATCTCCCTCTCTTTCTCAGTCCCTTCCCATGTCTCTGAAAAATCAGAGGAGTTTGTTCAAAATACAGATGCCCTATTTGTTTCTCCTAACCAACATTCTGATTCTGTAGGTTTGGGGCGAGGTTCCCAAAGCAAACTGTGATCCCTTCCTTGCCTCACTACATTGAGAATTATGGCTCAGGTATTGCTAAAATGCCTTGAGTGTATTCAAGGAAAGAGATCTTACTTCTTCAAGACAGATGAAGGAAGTTTATTGGAAGGATGGTATTTCAACTATACTCTGAAAAATGGGTTTGCAAAAATAAGAACAGAGACTATTCCAGGCAGAGGAAATATCATGAGCAAAGGAGGAGAAAGAGTCTTAAGTATATAGTATTAGATCAGGTGTCAAAAGCTCAGATATCACATGGGCCAGACAGGTAACTAACATAAATGATATCTCAAATGTTAAGTGACAGCTGACACTTGACCTTGGCATTAGGAGACTGGAGAGAACCTTCAATATATTTCTGTACAGCAAAGCACATAGTGTGTATTTTTTGCACATCCAGAATTAAACTTTTAGATGGGTGAGAAATATTAATGTATAAATCAAGCCCTGACGAATTGTCTCGCTTTGCCTGCATGAACACACCTAACTCCGGAGGTCGTCATGCTGTGTTTCGCCCTTAGTTTAGAAGTTGTAGCCCATTCTTGGAAAGCTTAACTCTTATTTGTGGTAAATTTAGTACCTCTTTCCACCTAATCTTTAAACAGAAATTTAATATTGTGTGTTATAAGAACTAGTTATGGGGTTCTTTCTGTTCTGTTTTGAGTTCAACATTTTTGGAAGCATTCTCCACCACCCCACTGACATAAATATTCGTTTCCAGAAGTTTTTCCCCCTCCTGAGCAGCATCATTTATATTCCCACTTGAGCATTTTGATATCTTGTTTTAGGGCCCTGAAAGGAGAGCTTTTAGCGAAATGAATGAGCTGTGGTTTGTTTCATGACAGATCTCTCCAACTCGTGGGTCAAAGGCCTCCTTTGGTCGTTATCGTTCTAGCACTGACGGTAAATCACACCATGGCCACACTTTCCCTGGATACATTTCCGTCCATCCTTTACTCTTCGTATCAGGATCATGATAGTCCTGCTGCTCATTAGCTTTGTCAGTTACAATAGGACCCCTTGCAAAGTGCATTGAAAAAGCATCAAAAAGCATAACAGGCGATGTGTGTGAAGATGTCAATCCTCTGTCTATTGCACCCGCTCCTGTCATTTTAGCACTTTCTGTTCTCTAGGAGCTCAGGATACGGAAGGAGTGGACAACTGAAAGAGACAGACAGAATGGTTGATTTGTTTAGTTGCTAAATGAAGCTGAGACAGGTAATTAAACAGTCCGGCTCCTGCAGAGAAGCCTGCAGCAATGTAATGCGAAGTCTCAGAAACCCAGCTGTACTCAGATTTAGATTCAGAACTAATATTAGGTAGGCCTCTTTCAGATTGACAGACTTTGTAAACATCATTTCTGGTTTATTTGCTCAGCATGATTAAAGATGGAGCATGTGTGTTTGCTCATGGTTTAGGTTTCTAGGGAGCACGTGGTGTTTATAGATATGAGCTGGAATAGCCCAGAAGGGCAGAGCCTTGTAAGTGGCAAGGGACTCCATGAGTGAGCCTTGGCTGCTCCTCAGTGCTTCAACTTATTCTTGATGCCTGCTATTCCTTGGATTTGGTGGTGAGGTAGGGGGCGTTCAACCATGTGAATAGAGCAGGTCTGATAAAGGGCTGGAATGGGAGATTGGAATCAGTTCTCTCCTTGATCCTTTTGTTTTTTTCTGGGGGGCACATTATTTTAACAGTAGCAAAGATCTCTGTGTGTACAGCAATGTCTTTGTTTTAATTTGGACACTTATTTCTATGCAGAAATTGCTACCACATTTCTATTCAGTTACTCACACCAAACATTTAGAGATTAATCTTTTTCACTTACCCCTCACAAGGAGTCCCCCAGCAGGCTCTTTGTAGGGCTGATTCATTCTAATCCTTCAAGTCTCAGCTTAAACGTGTCCCCATCCCTGTGAAACCTACTCTTGGCCAACTTTCCAAAACGGCCTGCGCCAGTTGTGTCTGATGTCTTGACCCGTGTCAGCTCCTTCATAGCACTTATCACAATAAGTAATTATTTGTTTATTTTTCACTTGCTCGCTGGCGAATTATTTGTTTACTTATTTGTTTGCATGTATCTGTTTCTCTCTTGCTTGTACACTGTCTGTCTCCACACTAGATGTTAGTTCCACGAGGGCAGAGACTATTGCTTCCGTTCACCCTGTAATTGCAGCTTGTAGCTCAAATCCTTGCACATAGTTTATATCCTGTAAATATATGCTAGGGAGCAACCTAGATTACAGGCGAGTACTGTGCTGGTAAAATCTAACTCGCAAAAAGAATTTTTTTAAAAAACCAGTTCCAATTTGTAGCATATCCGTGGTGTAACAGTCCCACATTTTGGTAGGCTTCAAGCTACCAAAATGACATCACTGAAGGCTAAGTTGGAAAGGATTTCAAGTAGCACTTCACTGTTGCAGGTTTCTCCCTGGGAGCAAGACTGTTTCTTTACCCAATCCGGCTGCATTCAGCAACCAAACAAATCAATCCTTGCATCTCTTTCAGTTGTTCACCCCTTCAGTAGTCTCTAAATTCTTAGAGGGTATTTCTACCATACGTATATAGCAGAAGTCACTTCAAGAACACGGATAAAATATGTTAAAAGTAATTAGGAAGTGATGGATTTTGAATGCTTATTACATTTATTTTTAATATTTATTTAATTGTAACCCTAAATAATCTAATTTTTTAATACTGGCTATATTTAACAACTGGTTTGCAAAATTCCTGAAAATTGAAAACCTGCTCTTAGGGGCAGGCTTCAGTGCCCCACTGGAAATGACTTACAGGTAGACCCACTGATTGCTCTCTGCCTGAGTGTTTGGCTCATAAACGAAGGAAGGAAGAGAATTGGCCGAGATGGGTGAATAAATTGTTATCACAGAGACATTTCTCTGAGAGTTTTTATTTGCCTTTTACTGTTAAAGAAAATTACAGCGATGTCTCCTTCTAGCTTGGTATACAGATTTGGTACAATGACTAGAGGAGAGAATAAAGTGTCAGCAGTGGGAAATAAAGACAGCAGAGAGGGAGCAAGAGTAAAAAGTCTAAACCTTTCATTTGGAGAGCTAGAACACCTTATTGCCAGAGGTGGTTGTAGATTTGAGGTGCTTGGTGGTCAAGGGCCCTTACTTTTCAGGAAATTAGCCCTGGGCCAAAAGTCATTTATGCCTACTTTAAGTCATTGAGGTCTTAGTCAGCTGGACTGCTTGCCACTTCAAATTTGCCTGTGTGTCTGCAGAGGGAGGGAGATGAGCCCCAGGGGGTGTCTGAGGCAAGGCCTGTGGCACTCTGTGGACTCAGACCAGATGACTAAGCCCAGAGGTCACAGAGAATAGGGAATAAAAGGGAAAGAGCCATGTTGTGGATGCATTGCCACCTGGCGTAGGGTTTTCTCCTTATCAAATATCCAGTTGGGGTAGGCCTGGTATTCTTAGATAAATGGACTGTTGATACAGGAAGTATAAATCATAATTAGTATCATTTACCATATTTGAGTTTATATAGTCACAGGGAGAAATCATTAGCTCAGTCTTTGAAAGTCAAGGGAATGGAGTTTGGTGAATGCCTTTGAACTTTGCAGCCAACAACACCAAGACACTCATCTCTTTCCTGTGACATTGGCTAGTTTCTTAGCTCTTGACTCATTTCTTACCTCATGTAAATCCTTTTAAGCCGAGGGCACCAACCTTAGACTAGAATAATGATTACCTCTTATTACACACCCATACCTCCCCACAAATCAGAAGTCATTTTTGTTTAAGTTGATGAGATGACGAAGGACATCTCAAATGAGGTGCCATCTCTCATGGATTAGTTCAAATAACATTTTTTAAAGAAATTAAAAAACTATTTTCTGTTACAGTCAAATAACATTTAATGAGCCCATCTTTGTGCCTGGTCTCAGGGCCTGAGGTTATAGAGAGAAGAGGTATGACTCTGCACTCAAGCAGGGGGAACAATCAAGAAAACAGAAATTTTAAACACAGTTATGTAGTGAGCTGTGATGGCAATGTGCACAGGGTCGGACTGGACACCCAGTGGAGGCGGGTTAACTCAGATACAGGAAGTACTTTCTGGAAGCGGCACTTTTGGTATTGAAGTGTGCATGGAAGTTAGTGAGATAATCAAGAAGAGTGAGGATGTTCTGATGAAAGGCTTATCAGAACCTTGCAGTGGGGCGATGGGAAACCCTGCAGAGAAGTGAAACACAGAATCAGTACTGGGAACTTTGGGAAGTCTGGAGTGCCTAGGGCTTAGAACTGAAGGCAGGACTTTGTATGTCTGCTTCTTTATTCTCGGGGAGTCTAAAATGAAAAAAGGAGTCAGAGCAAGAAGACAAGCAACTTCACATTTTATCGGAGGCTACTCTTCCCATCTTGTCCTCTTTTTGGATTTTGGTGATCTGATTCAAGGGGTGGGCCTTTTCCGTCAAATACTTGATGGAGAATTAACAGCCAGACAGGTCGTTGTGGTGTTTGATGTTATTGCTCTGTATTTTGTTGCAGCTCCTGCCCATTCACACTCTGAGGCTTGGCATGGAAGTGGATTCCTTCGACGGGCACCATTACATCTCTTCAATTGCTCCAGGTGGTCCTGTTGATACACTGAGCCTCCTTCAGCCAGAGGATGAGCTTCTTGAGGTAAAATTTACAAAGGAACAGACAAGAAGTTTTTAAGATCCAGGAGAATGTGTTCCCACCAGAAATCCCGAGTTATATTATCGCCAATGCCAGTGAAATGGGACCTACTGAGAATGAAAAAACTTGGTGACTCTAGTTAATATGGTATTTGCGTACCTCAGGATAGCTGTGAGATGATGGAATTGTTAAGTAACCTTAGTGTGGTAATCACACATACACACTATCAGGTGACCACATTATATACCTAAACTTACACAATGTTATATGTCAATTATATCCCAGTGAAGCTGGGAAAAGATAAATAAAAGAGAAAGTAAAATATAAGCAGCTTATGTAATGATAAAGGAAGTAGATAATATGCTTTAACTTCATTTTCCCCATCTTCTGAGATGTCTTAGTGCTTATTTAAATAAATGACTGAGAAATAGGCTAATGCCCTATTTTAGTTTGATAGCATAACTAGTATTTTTTGACCAAAATTCTTTTTTTTAAAGGTGTTAATTTATTTATTTGTAGAGAGAAGGGGAGGGAGGTAGAAAGAGAGGGAGAGAAATGTCAATGTGTGGTTGACTATCACGTGGCCCCCACCGGGGATCTGGCCCATAACCCAGGCATGCACCCTGACTGGGAATTGAACCTACGACCCCTTGGTTCACAGCCCATGCTCAATCCACTGAGCTATACCAGCCAGGATGCAAAATTATTTTTTAAGAATCTAATTCATGACCCTTAGAAACATGAAGTAACATTTATTTGCAGGTTTTGTCGATTATTTCTAATCAAGATTAGAGCTGGATGACCTCAGACTTACTGGTTCTTGACTGGTTTTCATGCTGTCTCTTTGGGACTCCTTTCCCCCAACATGGCAGCCTCTAGTGGGCTCAAGCAGACTTCCCACCTGCTATTCAATCAGTTCGATTCTAGAACACTTTTGCTTTGACTTGACTTTCTTAAGATATTTTGTTAGATTGGAAATTCTATAATGAACACAATAAACAAATCAATCAATACTGAAACCCCTAAT
>VMDR010019236.1:0-18495 GCA_007922815.1 Macrotus californicus
AGCACAGATCATAGAAATTATTTGTCTACTGGTCAGAACTGACTCCACTAATAACAAAGAATTAATGTTCCTAACTGTATTCATGATGGAGATCAGAATATTTTTAGTGAGTCAAGTTGAAATGTAATAACATTTATTAATTCCCAATCTGTCCAAATTTAGAACAAACCATGAACAATTGAAAGAAATGTTGAATCCTGGAGGATCTCCAATCCCTAACTTTAATTAATCTAATATTCCCATTATTATCAGATTCCTCTAACAAAACAAATATATCCAACATTAAATTAAAGGAAACAATGATCATAAATACATTTAAAATTGTTCAATAAACAAGATGATATTGTGAATACATTTGGTCCAGTACAGATATAGTATAGTTTCTGGGGTGGTGGACAGGGTGAGGAAGGTGAGGAAATTCGGAAAGGAGAGTCAGATGAAGAGGGTTTCTTTCATGTTTTTGATTTAAATTTACCTGTAAACGTTTCCTAATGCACAATGAAGTAGGTACACAGTCTTTGCAGCTTAAGGTGTCTTGCTTGCCTTTTTTTGTGTGTGTGATGGTACAAATTCATTGCCTTTTTGGGAGAGAAAAGGGGGATGATCATTTAAAAGATATTTAGATAAAGGTGATGAGCTAGTAAAGGCTTTCAAATATATGAGTTGTATAATACAAAATTTGAATCAATTAAAAAATTACATCTACAACATTTAAAGTTTACCTACGAAACTTGTTGATCTCAGTTATCCGAGTAGTCTAAGGCAATCGAGCAACAGCAGTGGAAATACCCTGCTCATTACCCAATAAGCCATTTGGTATTTTTAACTTTACAGATTGGCTCACCCTCTTCCTTCCACCCCACCCTCCACCCCAATAAAACAGGAGAGATAAACATCTTGAGTTTGATATAGGCCCCATTAAATAATCTGTGAATCATTTTGTGCTTTCCTTTTTTATTTTTGGCTTTATGTATTTATTTTTCTTGATTAGCTTTTTTAGAACTATTTAAATGAATGGATGTGCCTGCTTTTTTTGTTGTTGTTAATCATTTGAGTGCTTAAAAGAACCTTGGGTCTTCATGTAAATTAAAATGGGGAGGGGTGTATCCACTCCAGGATCGCACCTTCTGACTCTGCGGCCGATTCCTTCCCGCGGGCACCCGTGTGCATATGGACAGAGAGACCACGACACACAGACAGACATTTAGACTGAAAAGATGCACTTCGATAAGTACCTACTTATTTTAACTGTCTTAAATTACAACTAGAAAAGAATGATCTAACAAACATATGATTTCATGTAACAAGCTGGTAATTAAAACTAGCCTGCTATTCCACATTCTTAAGCAATCTGACTATATAATCAAGTAATATTCAGCTCTAAAAACAAAAAATAGGTTCACGGTCACTCAAAGAGGGAAACTGATTTTTTGTCTTTTCGTTTTGCTTTATTTGCCCTCCATGTCCTTTGAAGAACATGTGACCTGTCCTCACTTTGAAAATCTGAAAATGACAGGCACAGCTTGTCAAGTGGATTGATTGAAGAGGAACTGACATGACCAAAATAAGCCTTACTAAACCTTAGCTTCAGTTCTGATTTAAGGCACCATGTTATAGCCGAGGTACGATGATCCCTGATGTACATTCTTCGACGGCACTGGTCCATCCGGCCACCTACCCAAATCCTACAGAATTGGGGATAAGCAACAGTACGGTGTGCCAGTTACACTGCCTTCAGGTTCTGTTTAAAATTTAAATCCACACACTTTAGAAACCAGGAAATATTTCTGAAGGAAATAACGATATGCAGGTTGCTACATTCCTTGCACTCTATAAATTTTCTTTTATAATAGCAGCATATTGAACTACTATTAGGAAAAAGACCTGGAATAAAAGAAAGTCATTCAAATGGAATGGTTTCCTGTACGTCCAGCTCAGCATAAGTAGCATGCACACTTAAAAAAAAGTCAAGTCCTTTTTTCCAGCCTCAGTATCTAACTATAACAGCCCCACTCAACAGCAGAGTGCATCTGTGCGGTGGTCCCGAATACAGAATCAGTAGTCATTAAACAGAGGGACTGGTATGCAAACAGCAGTTAAAACTCAATGTTTAACGGAAGCTTGCATTAACATGATTTAATAATTATGTACACAAATTATGTACATATCAGCATAATCTCTTGCATTTCTGTCATTTACTCTGAACTGATAAATAAATGCACAGCTCAATTTTTCTTCAGAGAAAAAATAGATGACCTTCCCAACCCTCTAGCACTATAATAAAAATGCTCTGTATTCTTCCTCCATACTCCAAAATGTCATCAAAATAGTGTCTTGTAGTTCTGTCCAATGGAAAGCACCTTTCAAAAGCAAATTTGATGCATCTGCTGCCAAATGGGCATGCCTCCAGTGTAAATCAAAGAAATTCATTTCTTTTGATATTTCACAGAAGTGCATCTAATTAAAAACTTACACATGAAATACACCAAGACTAACAATCAACAATAAAATATTTTAAACTACAAAAATGTAAATTATTTTTAATTATAAGAAAACAAAAATATTAAGTGTTGTAAAAATCCTTCTTGACACCTGAAACTAAGAAAAAAAAACTCTTATTATTAAAGAGGCAAATCATTTGTTTACATTAAAAAAAAAAAAGACCTGGCAAAATACATATACCCATTCCATTTCACAACTCCAGAAAGGTAATGTTCAGCACAGACAGAATTGACAACAGTCGACCTTCAGGCTTATTAAATTTTCAACTTAAGCCCAATATCAACAGGGTTAATGTTAGCTGGAAAAATACACTTTAATATTCTTTAGACTGCAGTGTAGGTATTTCCGGTGGTGCTGCACTGTCTGATAGTCTGAGTACTTGTGACGATGTGCTCGCTGTGAATCGGATTCAGGAGGCTCGGCTGCACGCTGCTCTCGAGAACAGGCTGCAGACAGCCCACTGGAAATGCCTGGTTCAGCTCGGTTTTCTCTCTTTTGGCTTGAGGTTCTGAAGAGTCATCCAGTTCTTCATCCATTTCACTTTCCACTTCACTGCCTTCATCTGCACAAACAAATAATACCAAGACTAATACCAAGAGGCAAATTGGAAAATGGCAATCAACACATGCTTTAGATACACTTTAGCAGGTGAGACCTATAATGACATGATATCACGTATAAGCATGGGCTACTATAGAGAGTCTTTGGTGCACACAAATGTGTTAGATCACAGTGTTAAATAGGCCTTTAATTTTTATTATAAGAAATGATAAAGACAGAGGCAGTAGTATCAGATTAAAAATGCACAATGAATTTCCATTCCTGGCAACACTGATACTCACTGTTAATAGCTGGTATTCATTTCTGGAAATTAAATGTATTAAATATAGTAACTGTTACCTCTAAATTTTAATACATTTTATATTAACTAAAACATAATTATAAAGGAATACCATTTAATTTTTTCCAGCCGCAGTTACTATTCAAAAGTAGAGAGAGAAATGCTCACACAGCTTTACTATTGTGTAAGACTCTCTTCAGAAGAGTGTAGAGAATATCTCTTCATGAGTGATCATATTTAAACAGTGAGAAATATATTTTTGCCTTAAAAATCTTTCTACTTCACCTTCAACATGTTTTACTGTTTGCCAAAAAAGACAAATGTATAATCACATCAAATACCTCATCTATAATTAAAATACTCGTATACCTATATTTATTGTTATATTTGACTCACAGTGACTTGTACAGGCACAATCAAACTCTATGATAGTCCCTCCTATGGTGCATCAAGTACAAGAAGCTCTCAGTCAGATAGAGTTGGGCTCTTTCTAAGGTTGTGTCTAGTTTTACCATCTGGGCCACACCTACTGTGTGAGTCCCTGCTGATGCAGCTCTGAATAGTAGTGTGCCCCATGACTTTTATTACCAACTGGGGCAAAGATGGTTCCAGAAAACACTGGTTAGGAGTGACAGGGACTTCCACACACAGCCGTGCCATACACAGTTGCCAGGAGCAAAGTCTCCTGAGAAATGGTATATATAATTAGAAAGGCAGAGTTTAGATATAATGACTAGAAATGATGTCTGTAAAGCATCATTAAACGATAAACACAGAAGAACTCTGAGATGAGGCAAAAGATGTCTCGGGCCATATGTTTTGTATGGAAAATGGACTTGATAGCACTAGGGTTGTTAGACAACACAGTCGAAGGGCTGGCGGGCTGCAGGGAGGAGGGCACATTGGCAGACACTTGCTTCATCAAGAAGGTGTAATCGAAACATTTGTGTGATGCTTTGTTTTGTTAATACATTTGTTTATGTATAAACAAAAAGAGGAAGGATCCTCCGACAAAATTCTTAATGGTGGTAGTCTCTTAGAGTTGTGACTATCAGGGTTCACTTTCTTTAGTTTCTAATTCTCTGTATTACTTGAAATTTTTATACAGAGCTATTATTACTTTTATTATCAGGAAAAACATTAAAATTCTCATTGTGTAGAAAGAGTCCACAAAAAATCTTGAAGTTTTCACATTCCAGCCATAGGCTCTGATCATGCCATTTGGCTTTTCAGCTCTAGAAGCATCAGGTCCGGGTGTGGATGGGATCAGCAGGGCCACACCAGGAATGTGAAGTAAATCCTGTTGCTTCTCAGCTCTTCCTCTACCTACTTCCCTGTGCCTGAGAAATAGTGTCAAAATAATAATAGTAAGCAAAACAAAAAAACAGCACTGAAAGGAAAAAAATCATTTCAAGATGGCAGGCCAGTGAAGAGAATGTGAGGAAAGTCCTCTCCTCTGCCCACTGCCGGCGGGAGTGGTGGCAACGGGGTGATGCACGGAACAAACATCAGTGCTCCAGGCCACTTTTGTGTAGGTCCTCATGGGGGTGACAGGGGCCTTCCGAGAGGCTGCAAGGCAATCCACAAAAGCAAGCCCTCTGTCCAGTTCCTAAGAGCAAATAATTCCATAGATGTTTTATGCACCTATAAAGACTCGAAGACATTTCTGGGAAACCTGCTTGTGACTGTGAACATGTGGTGTACAAAAGTTACAATCTGGTGCTGCTAGAGTGCACTGAAGACTTTGTTTTGGCTTAGTGCTTTACAAAGAGGACTGGCTGCCATTCAGTGTTTGGCCAAGTAGCAACACTCCTACTGCACCTCTGGGCGCCCAGGGACAACACCCCAAATTTGGGTTATGAGGCTTTGGGGTCAGTGCGTCATCAGGGTTGCCTGACGTTGGACGTGGGTTCAAACTGCCATCATTCTGCTCTGAAAATACAAATGACCATCATCTCATAACTGACAGACTTTTCTGAGGGTTATCTGGTTACAGCAACAATGTTATTTGGGCTCTCTGCTTTTCCTGCTTCGCTACTATGTCAGTCACTCTAACAGGAAGAGACTGCCGGGGGTCCAACACGGGAGTGCTGCGGGCTCACAGGTGACTTTCCCTGGCACATTAATGCTTTCTACCCGCAAGGAGGCACAGAAACTGGACCCAGCACCCTAGCACAGGACCGTGCAGAAAACAGCCCTGCCCTCACGTACAGACCGCCCACGTCCTTTCTCTGGCTGTGTCCCGGAAGGGCAGACCGTGCCGTTCTCACCAGTCTTTGCGCACCCTGTCCCTGACTACAGAACTCAATTGCTTAAAACCGTTTTTTGTTTTGTTTTTGAAGAAAGGCCTACATTTTCTATAGTGTTTGTTTATCAGAAATTTTACATTTTTATAAAAACCAAGCTGGTATTTTTTATAGGAATTTTTTTGCTTGTATTTGCTCTACTCCAACCTTATTTCCCCTAAAGCCTGTTCCTTTTACTCTGTGGTCTTGTAGAGCACAAGGTCCTTCAGGAATATGCATCCTATTGTCACACCGGAGTGGTGATGCTGGCAGGAGAATTTAAGAAGGAAAAACAGGGACAACTGTAACAGCATAAACAAAGTGTTGAAAATTCAAGAACATATGCTATCCTTTTCATCTATACCGCTACTGATCTTGCTTTTACAGTAAACATCGTTGCTCTTTTTGAGTTATTTTTCCACTGAAAAGTGCGAAGTGGTGGTAGGGAGGCTGAGGAATCTTTGTTCTTGCCAGGTAGGCCTTGAATAAAAATATTTTGACCAATTTTATCGTTTTTCTCTAGGACTCTGGAGATAGATAATTTGTTACTTAAAATGAATTTCAGGCAAAAAGTCAAAATGAGCTTGTAACGGCATTTAAATTTAATTCTTGCAGTTGAGGACCTCATATAAAGAAAGCATAGAAATGGAGAAATGGTGAAGGATCCCAAAGACGTAGTCATATTCATCTAGGACTGTATGCCATTCCCACAGAATATGAGGGTAGAGACATACACCACATTTTCTTCTATGAGAATTTCCTGGTTAAAGAAAGTCCTTAACAATGCACATCATCTTCAGTTCTTACCTTTATCCAGATTTCCAGGAGACACAGCATTCAAATCACCAAACTGCAAAAGAACAGTCATTTGTGTGAAAGTTACTGCCAGGCAGAAAAAAATAATATTCTCAGTCTACGGTAAAAAAACCCACCACACTATGACTTTTAGAACTATAAACTAGGGACCGTTTCACTCTCTAACTGCACAGGTCATGTAATTTTCCAATCAAACTTGCCAAATTCGAACAGTTTAAACCGTGTCACAATTTAGCTGTCTTAGCCACTTTGCCAAAGGATGACAATTTTCTCTGCCTTCAACGTTCCCTTTGACTTTTATTATCTCAACCCAGCAGCACAGAGACAGGGGCCTGGCAGCCGGTGGACGAGGATGCGGTGGAGTGAATGCGAAAGCACCGATGAAGCGCCCGCTAAAGCCCGAGCCATCCCTGCTCCGCCTGCGGGCTACTCTACAAACACAAGGTCCGGGGGCTTGGTGGATTCTGCTTTTTAAGCTTTTATTAGTTGAAATGAAAAACATAATAGGAACCCCAAAGTTGAGAGTATTCTATAAAAAGACTTTTCTATGTGTAATTTGATGTTCTTATTTAATAGGAAGGATAATGGGGTTCTACTTTAAAAAAGAAAGGCATCTGGTCATTACTAATGAAAAAAAAAGCCTAAAATAATATGAAACAATTAATAACCTTCAGCCTAGACTTTATCTTCTACCTTGGTTCAAGAAGTTGATGATCATTTTAAAATGAGAAAATACATTTTGAGTCTCAGGGTGAACAAAGATGAGTACACTAAATAAAAAATTGAAGAGCAGAGATAACAAAATGAATCAGAGAATGGTGAAGTAAAACCTAAAGTCATCCACTTTTTAAATGGCAAACATTACATTTTTTTAAAGCTGAAGATCAGAATAAGTCATTATTAGAAATTCAGATTTTTCAAGGGACTTAAAAAGGTGAGACAGAAATTCTACTTACATTCAGAAGTTTGCTTATAAAGAGTTCCATGATAGGAGTATTTTTTTCATCTACAAGGTATGTCTATAAAGTAATAAAACTGATCTTATTTTGCAAACATACACATTTTTAAAATCTAAACATGTACTGTTCTTCACAGTAGCTACCTTGGGAGCTTACACATTTATTCCAAGGTCCAAAGTTCTGGAACTCCTCTTTGACAATTTCAAGTCAGTTAACGTGTTATTCAAGAAAGCCCCCTCTATTATTCCACATCAGTTGTGACTCCAGATGACACTCCAAATTTTATTCACTGCCGCTGGTCCTCGGATGATTTCTGACTACTCACCGAGATCAAATTCATCTGTCACAATTTAGGGTATTCAAAATAATGTCATTATACTCTTTATTATTTCTTAGCGGTTCAGAGGCAGTTTAAAAAGAGGCATTCCACAACATTTTAAGCCTTAACAGCATTACTGGAACAAATGTGTGGCCTTCCTAGGTGACTGCTTTGAATGGGACAAGGGCCTCCCTGACAGGTAACTCCTGGTATGTTTGGGAGACTGTCCCGTTACTTTATAGGTACATCCCTTACAGAAACAAATTATAAAATCGTGAACCCTGAACTGTCACTTTAAAGTTGGCCCTGATCATATGGGTCAAAATAAAAAATTCAGAGTTCAAATTATATAAAATTTCTTGAATTAAAGAAGATAATACAAATAACAAAAAATCAGTGAGACTCTTTATTTCTGGTATTATTTAAATATTATAGAACTACTAATGTTTCTAAAGCTAAGGGATCATTTGTAAGTTATTTCTAATTGATGTAACTCAGTAAGATTTTTGTTTCTTTTAAATAAATACTTAACAATTAAGATCCAATTCTGGGAACAAGCTGCCAGTGATGATTCTAAACACATCTCCATACTTATAAAAATAAATATTCTACTAATGATCTGAGACTAAATTTTTATTGCCACTGATGAACAATAACATCACACAAAGTGAAAAACCATACTCTGGACATGTTTGGAAAATTTCTTTAAAAGAAGCACTGCTTTCGGTTGCTGTGTAACTGAAAATATGACAATTTCCTCAACACAAAGATTTTCCTTAGAAAGTTTGTGCTTAATCTAAACAGATATATCTGATTATTCGGGATGCCAAAAATAAAGGCCAAAACAATCAAAATCTCAGCAATCGTTATTACCATTAGCAAAAATACCTTTGCACACTAAATTCTGTGCACCTGTGGCTATACACTGTTCTGAACAGCATTACAAATCTTAGAGATGCTGCCTACGCCTCTAGGTATCTCTAGGATCAATGACAAAATTCCACCTGAACAGTAAATGGAGAGAGTAGATTTAAAATTAAAATATCTTGTAAATAAGGGGTAAGATTTTGATATCCTATATAGCTAAAGATGAAGGTTTTTATATGCATTTTACATGTAAGTAAAGAATATACATATAATTAAGAAAAAAACCCACAACAATCCTCTAGGTAGCTTGAGTAAGATTAGGAGAATCGGTTCGTTCACTCATTATTCAATAAATATTTTTTGAGAACTCACTATGTGCTAGACACTATGCCAGCCAGCTCCGTTCAGCTCAATCTGAAAATATTCCCTTTCTGGAGGTGGTATCAGAAGTTGCTTATATTATGAAGGTTGGTAGTTTTACCAAAGATGAGGCAACCTGGAAACCTTCAAGAAGCTGCTGAAGCGTCGGGTCACTGGAAAGGGAAATCAGTTGCAGGGGTTTTGGAGTGAGCTGGAAGGAAAAACACGACCAGTGGCAGGGAAGACTGCGAGCGGGCCTGAGCAAGACGGTGTCACGGATGGGGACCAGAGGACAGGCTCCTAGATTAGGCCAGCACAAGCTGGAAGCAGAAGAGGAGGAAAAGATAAACAATCTGGATGCAAAACTGGAGGTTTGTGAGAAAGTACAGACATCACTGTAAAGTTATAGCTCCAGAAAGGCAGAACAAGTTGTTGCTTTCTAACCTCGTCACTGCCAGGGGATCAGAGGGGGCACCACTCACTGAGGTGGCACCTTAGAGCTTATAAAAAGTACTTTCGTGGGTCAGTATGTGATGGGCTTGCTCTCAGCTATTAGGACCTCGAGTATCACTTTCTCAATACAGCCTCCTCAGAGAGGCTTTTCCGGACAGCCCTAAGGCCTGCATTTCCTGTCATTCTGCATCACTTCCTTCAAAGCCCCCGCCACAGTACCCAACACTTACTTTGCTTCCTCATCTAGTATCTGTCCTCCTGGCCCTAATACCAGTGCAATGAGGGTAGGGACAGACACTATCTGCCCTCTTCATAACTATATCCCAAATCTGATAAACATTAAAGGCTGGATAAATACCAAATGAATGAATCTGTTTCCTCACTGAGCACCACCCCCCCACACCCTATATATCTGGCAGGGTAGAGAGCTTAGGTTTAATCTTACAGCTATTGAAAACAATGAATTGATTTGTCTAACATTATGTCAGAAATACAATGAGACCAGATACTCTGATCTTCAGTTTAGAAACTAGAGAGGGGTGGGAAGAAGGGAAGGAAGGGGGGGGGAGGGGGAGAGAGGGAATGAGAATGTATGTTCCGTACATGGAGGAAGGAATATAAATTAAGGGATTTGTATTCTGGGGTTAGAAAGCATATGGCCTTTGATGTATATAGGAAATGAATTCTGTCAGCTAGACAGAAAAATAGGGAATGCTATAAAAGTAGAAACAGAATGGAACACAGGGAAAGCATATCTATTGTTTTCAGGAAAAAAAGACCTGCTATCCTAGAAACCACTTTCCCCACATCCTGACAAGGGTCATAAGAATGAGCAACCTTCTGGACAGCAGATTAAAACAGTGATGGTCAAGTCCGCCAGTGAGAGTCTAGACCGTAAATTCATGATAAGACCAGTAATAGCCATGAAGTGTAAATGGGCACCTGGTCAGCACAGCCAATGCACCTACAGACAGGATCATTGAGAGACACCCTGATAGTGACCCTGACCTGTGGCTGAGCACTGAGGAGGTTCATTACTGGGCTGTGAGGCCTAATACCTATTTTCAGGCACAGGCATCACCAGAGAGTTGGGCTCAGAAGGGGCAAATGCAGCCCACAGGGGCACTGGCAGGCAGCGCATTGGATCCAGCAGCAGGAACTCTGCACGGTGAGGGAGGCGAGCCTGGCGCTGTACCACTTGGAAAGTGAAACAGTGCAGAGGAGTTTATGGAGCCCTGACAGCAAACAGGAGAGGATCCACAGGAGGCCCATGCAAGGCCACCGAGCACAGAAGAGGGGAGTAGAAGTGGGAGAGTTCAGGGACTGGTGTGAAAACCTTACCCATGGGGGCTCTTTCCCTGTGGAAGAGTTTATTTACCTCAGGCCAAAAAGGTTAGTGAGTGGTCACAGCCACATCATCTCAGGTGGCCGGGTAAACGTTCCCTGTAGGAACTGCATTTTACTAGAACACCTATTAGTGTGTCCAGATTTGTAGACTTACAGGTACAGGCACAGATACGATCTCTCTCTCTCTAAGCGTATGGTCATGACCAGGGGTTAGCAAACTTTTTTCAGTAAAGGGACAGATAGTAAATATTTTAGTCTCTGTGGTCCTGGTACAATTATTCTACTACCACTATAGTGCCAAAATGTCCACAGACAACAGGTAAATGAACGTGTGGGGCTGTGTTCCAACAAAATTTTATTTACCAAAGCAGATGATGGGCGGACCCCTGGCTGGGAGAAGAGCTTATAAACCCTAAGAGATACGCTGCAGTTCACAAACAGTGACAGGAATGGAAGACTTTGCCTTTAAGGTGTGAAGATTTTGATGACAGGAAGGATATGGAACCGGAGGCTTTAAGAGCTAGTGGGACTCTGGCACATGGGCGACAGCTGATGAAGGTCAGCTGTTGGAAAAGAGAGCTGAAGGGAAGAAACACGGGTCAACTTCTCAAGATGGGAAGCCATCTGGAAGACTAGTCTTCCTTTTCCTCAGTGGAGACTTTCACGTACAGATGGTAACAGATCATGGCTGGAGTGTAGTTGTGTGAATCGGGGGGTGAACAGTGAAGAAGTCTAGGATGAAAGAGGTTGCGCTGAAGGCTGAAAAGAAGAGAGGCCAGAAAAAAGGTCACATGTGTCACAGTAATTCAGATGGGGCAGGTCTCCCTAGGGGAGGCACGTTCCAGTTTTGGTGGCAGGTGAAGGTGTGAGGAGGTAGCTCAACAGCATAAGTCCTCCATTGCTAAGAGCGAAGTGGGGCACTCACGGATGAGGAGGCTTTTCAGGGAGGTTATGGAGGGGAATGATGGTGAGATGTGTGTTGGGAAAAGAAGGAAGGAAAATAAAACACTGGAGGAAGAGTCCACAAGTAATAAATGACTTCATCCAGAGCAACACTGCTTTCTTACTTCAGTTGTTCCCATTGCTGCTGTAACCAATTACCACCAATTTAGTGGCTAAAACTAATACAAACATATTGTTTTAAAATTCTGAAGGTGAGAACTCTAAAGACGGGTCTCACTGAGCTAAAATCAGGGTGTTGGCAGGGCTGCGTCCCTTTCTGAAGATTCGAAGGGCAACTTTCTTTTTTCCTTGTCCAGCTCGAGGAGGCTGCCTGCAGTCCTTGGTGTGACCCCTTCAGGGCCCACAGTGTCTGCTCGAACCTTTCCCCTGCTACATTGCTTTGACGCTGCCCTTCTGCCTTTCTCTGGCACAACTGAAGACCCTTGTGACCACAGTGGGCCCACCCAGACAATCTAGGATAATCTCTTCATCTCAAGATCTATCAGTCAGTAACCTTGATTCCATCTGTAACCCAGTACATACAGTCACAGGTCCTACGGATTCCTATGTAGACATCTTTGGAGGCCCACTGAACTGACTACCACACATATCTGTTTTTTAAAAACATTTGCTTGAAGCCAAGATATGGAAGCAACCCATGTGCCTATCAATAGACAAGTAGATAAAAAAGCTGTGGTACATACATACAATGGAACGTAACTTGGCCCTAAAAAGAATGAAATCTTACCATTAGCGACAGCATAGATGGACCTAGAGAGTATCATGCTACGTGAAATAAGCCATCAGAGAAAGACAAATACCATACCGTTTTACTTATATATGGAATCTAAAGAACAGCATAAATGAACAAACAAAACAGAAACAGACTCAGGTATAGAGAGCAGACTGACGGCTACCAGAGGAGACAGGAGCTGTGGGACTGGGTACAAGGGTGAAGGGATTGAGAAGCACAGATTAGTAGTTACGAAACAGTCATGGGGATGTGAAGCACAGCACAGGGAGTTTAGTCATGAATGCAGTTAAAACCTATGTATGGTGTCGGATGGGTCCTAGAAACACCCGGGAGAATGCTTTGTGAAGTTTACAATTGTCTGCTACCCTGTACACCTGAAACTGATACAAAATGACACTGAAGGTAAATTGTAATTGAAAAAGATTAAACAAAGAAAACCATGTTCCTAAAGAAAAATATTGAAATGTTAAAAAAAGAAAGAAAAAGGTTTTTCGGCAAACAAACACACACACACACAAAAAAAAAGAAAGAAAAAAAAATAAACATCTGCTTGAGTAAGATCACTGGTCATTTTTCTCTATTATCAAAGGAAACAAACCCTCCAGGTTAAGCTGTTTAGGACACGTTTTTCCTCAGTTTTGTTTTGTGTTTTTCACTGGGGTCAGGGTGGGGTACTATATAGGCATAAATTCGTGTTTTATGATATATTTGTCACTAAGGCATTTGTACTTTACTTTTCATTTACAGACTCAGAATTTTAAGTACAACTTTCTACCAGTCTGAATTTTTTTTACAGCATGCATTTCGAGGCCTAGGCTTGCTGAAGCCAATCACACATCCAAAAAGTTTACCAGGATCACTGAGCTAAAAGTTGTTCATGATATGTAGGGAAGTCATTCTAGACAAAGAAGTAAAAAACAAAATTGAGGAAATCAAAAGCTATTCGATTTCCTCAATCAAATAGCTTTTTGTAGTGGGGCCAAAAATTCCCAAAGTGTCACATCTTAACAGAGGCCTATGGAGTAACTCTAATGTTAAAATTATACACTATGGAATAGGAGACATCCCCATCTTCGGACAGTTTTATGGGCTCGACCTGTGCCAACAAATCGCACCACAAGCACCCCAAGGCCTCAGAAAGCCCCCTTGAGTTGCACTGCTCAGTGGTTCTGTGAGGATTCATGCTTCCCAGAGGCCAGCAGCCAGATGCCAGCATGCTTGGAGGTGGTTAGCTGAACTAAATGACCACAGGCAGCACATGCAGCAGAATCCACAAAGCAAACTTCACCGTGACCTTAGGCTTTCCTGCTGACCTAGGGAGCAAGGTCAACAGCTGGCAGGCAGAACAGTTGAAAGCCTGAACTAGAAAAGACTAGTGTGTGGGCCTCAGCTACTCTGTAGGAGTGGCCTTTACTTAGATTCAGAACAAAGTCATGCTCTGGTCTGACGCTGGAGACCAGTTCTGCCAACGGCAGTACCTTTAAATACGTATATACAGAAAAATATATGCACATGTACACATGTACATTTTTTCCAGTGTTTGCCCTTGAATCATTTGCTCTGGAAAGATCATTAGGCTGTCATTGGCACTAATAACAGAAGACTATAACACTGCTGAAGTGGTTTCCGTCTCATGGTTGGACTAAGATGTCTCTTTGGGCCTTTTACCTCAATTTAACTTGTATACATTTTATTTATATACTATATAATTACATGTTATAATTACATAGGGGTGGGCAAAAGTGGGTTTACGGTTGTCTGTATGGAAGAGTGCAATCATTAGTAAGTAAGGATACAGGAATAAACTGTTTCACAGACTCTCGACTGTGAACCTACGTTCGCCTACCCCAGTATGTAACCCCTTCTCCCCACTTCACAAGTACTCATTCATTCCCTCTAGTTAACATTTATTACAAGTTAGAGCTAATTATGTTTATGCTTCTTCCCTAATGTTGCCATTTTCTTTTCTAATCAACTTACTTTCTTACTGTATTTTGTCGGCTGTGCTCTACAAAGCACTGGATTAGTTTGCCTCTGATTACCACTTCGGCTGAATCCCAAACCACGCTATCGGGTTCTCTGTAATTCCATAAAGCATTCGACTCGACATTCAAGAACCGTCTACAGGCTGTTTCCTCCCTCGCAATGTAGTATTATTAAAGCCTTCCCATGCCTTTATGTCACTGTTTTTATTAATTTCAAGTTCTAAACTTATCTTTGCAGTGTGGAACGGGATGGTTTTTTTGTACACATTATTACTTGGACTGTCAGTGCAGAAGCAATATTTAGAACTCTAATCTGGAGTCTAAGGCAATCAAATATAGTCCCTCCTGAGTAATACTCACAGCTTCAGGTATTTATAGACGTATGGAAAAGAAAGGGAAAGGAAATGAAGCTAACAAAATCAGGGACCTACTATGTACCTGTCTGACTATCCACCCCATGTACTTACCTATATCTACCTACTTACCTACCTACTTAATTTAATCCTCACGATAGCTGTGTGAAGCAATGATCCTTATGCTTATTTTGTTGATGGGAAAATTAACACTCATATGTATATATATGACTTGCCCAGGTTCCAAAGGTATTAAATGGGAAATATAAATTTAAATCTGGGTGTGGAGCATGTCCCCAGGAGAAACATGCAGGGTGTACAGCCAGCCTGACCTGGGCTGGAACCACGGCTCTACCAACAAGTGATCCTTTGAGCCTGAGTTCTCCTGACACATGAAACACACAGGGTCTACTGTCTTCCAAACTCAATGGTCAGATACTGTTTTTAAAGTCCCACAATTCCATTCAACTGCAAGGCCATAAGGAGTTCTCTGCCTGAGAATGGAAATGCTCCTTAGGCTCTGACTTAAGGTTATGGACATTATCAACTCAATCTAGGGCTGAAGTTGAAGTCAGCTTATTTGCATTGACCAAGCCATCTGTGACACGAATGGGTGTATGTGTGCGTGCGTGCGTGCTTGACGGAATGGAGGTGATCACACAACCAGAAACAGCTGACGAGCTCAGATGAGAAGTCAGTGAAGGAATAAGGCCCTTCAAGGCTTTCCCGAGACCAGTAGATGGTTCACATGTAGATTTGACACTTCCTCACCCAATTCTAATCTCTGAACATTAGCTTAACTTTGTAATGTTCTGAACTGTACAAATCTTACATATCTGAGCATTCTCCTGTAATTTCAGTTCTATTAACCAAAGTTAGTTAGACCAACGATGAAAGGATGAGGTGGCTGCAACTATTTTGGATGTTTCTGATGGTAGAGTGAAACATCTTGAAATTTCAAGTACAAGGGATTTCGGAGTATTGTTGTTTTCTTTAAGTCTTCCAAATAGAGCCAAATTAATCAGAGTATTTCACAGTAGCTTCAGCACAGTGCTTCACAACTAGAAAAGACAGTTGCAGACTTTAAAGCGATTTTCAATTTTATAAAGTTTTCAAGGAATGTTAATGTTCCATTTGGTAAAACCTTGTGTTCCTTGGCTACCTTTTCCCTGTAAGTGTATCTTTCTACGTATTTCCAAACAGTTTTCTTGAAGACTGCTAAGAAGGACATGATTTTTGCCAGTTCGCTTCACACCAAGACAAACTCTGCCCTACGATTGTTGTTGGTCCTGCCCTTCAGGCTAGCTGGCTATCCTGGCAATATGTGCTTTAGGCCACTCTGTCCAGAGGCCGTATATTTTCATCACGATTCTAACTGTGGAGGCTTGGTTTTTGTACCTCTCTGCCCTCTGAGAACAGAGCAATGGATGCACCTTTACATTGTTTCAAATCTCTTTAAGAGCCCTCATGAGTGAGCATGCAGGTTGTGAAGAATACAGGCCTTTTGAGGAGAAAAGCAGTCTCAGAAATAGAACACTTAACACCACATTAGGTCAAAACAAGACGTCCTCTGTCCTAAGCTCCATACTATATAGATTTCTGCTCTGGCTTTCCTGTGGCTGTGTCCTCCTTACAAGGAATCAACTGGGCCAAGCGGATGTGCCCTCCTGGAGCCTGGGTTCCCCCCTCCACTCCCTAGACCATAATCCTGTTATCTGTGACCTCAGAATTCCCTGCCCAATGACCTGAGCCTGTTACTTTGCCTGTGTAGGTCTTTTCTCCAAGTCGACCCTTCAAGGAAAGAAGAAATAGCCAAAGAGGGGCAGCAGTTTGCAAAGGGTGGACAAAATCTGAACATTGGGCTGAGGAGTCCACAAGCAGAAGCACAAAGTTGTTCATTGTATAGGCTGGGGAGCGACACATTAAGAGAAGATAAGTGGTCCAGGGGCCAGAGGCTGGGCCAGGAGCAGGCTCTGTCCATGTCACCATTTTCTGGCATGGATCTTGGAGGATCCTGAGAATGTGAAATTTAAACCCAGCCTTCCCAAGTTGTTCTCAAGATATACTTATCAGTCTAGGTGGAGAGAATAGACTTCACTTATAGTTTGATTCATAACTTTAAAAATATTTAGACATAGGGCACCCTCGGCCCTGCAAATGTGAGGGCTGGGCCCACCAGTATACCTCTTACGTAATAACACTGGGTCGAAAATAGAGAACTGTGGTGCTCCGAAACTGAGACAGCCTCCCCTTAATGCCCTGTCAACAGGAAACCATGGAACTAGTTTATTGTACCACATGGGTACTCCTTAATTTTGGTTATACCACCTTTATTTTTTGCAAATTATTAACTGGAACCAATGGAGGCTGGGGTGTGAAGATGTGTTCTCTTTGTACCAAGAAAACATTTACAACTAGCAATGTTTTGAATGTCTACTAACACAAAGTAGAAAAGGGAAGGGAGTAAGAACTACCACGATGCATCTCGTAAAGCAGAGAAAAGAAACCTGGAACAAAACGATGACAGCTTACATGCTAAGCATCTGGTTTGTGTGTGAGTGTGTGTGTTTTGGGGGAAGCTGTACTGTAAAGATAAAAATTAGCCCCTATTCTGAAACTGTCCCCAAGCAGTTCATATGGTAAAAAGTTAAGATGTAGATTGAGCCCATTTGACTATCTGGAGTGAGTCCTGCTTCCTAGAGTTAGCCCTAGCACTTGTCAGTTCTGATTTTGGGCAACTTCCCAACTGTCTTCCTCATGGGTGAGGTGGGGTCACTAACACACCTCTTGCAAGGTTGTGGTGGTGAATATTAAATGAGAGTGTAAAACACCTAGTACAATGACTGACACAGGTCAGTCCTCAATTAAAATATTAACAAACAATAAGCTATTATAAATAATAAATGTAACTTTGGACAAGGAGGCATTACATTTCTCAGCTACTACTATTCCAAAATAGTGCTTTTTCTGCAAATTATTTTAACTTGTGATATGATTCATTCCCTTTAAAATATTCAATAGCAAGTCTACTCTTCCATAGGTACATTACCTATTTCCTAGCTGCACTAGAATAATGTTTACTGAAATTAATTTTCACTAATTTGGTTTTACTTTAAGCACCCATTGCTTATTTACCATGATTATACATCTATTAAATTGGACTTTTTCATTCAAATTTTATCCTAAAAGATTGACTTAACATCGCCATTAGGTCAAACCAAGAAGTCCTTGAATTATTGCTTTTCTTTACTTTTTAGGTTTTGAAGATTTTTTCCCTTCTACTCTGAGTACCTCAACTTGGATGAACCCATGACATTTTTCATTTGATGGCAAATCCTTAAGAATTCTTCCACTTTTTCCCTAAAAATATTACTAAAATATTATCTTTTTATACTTATATTCATAATTAAAACCATATTTCAGTTCCTATTTTTATTTCACAAAGTTGGTTATATAGGTGGTTTAGATATACTATTAAATAAGTATGATTAAATTATGATAGAGAATTTAAATAAAATAGATTAGATATAAAAATGTTTATCAGAGAATCCTTTTATGAAGCATTCAAAATTTATAGATTTGGTAAATATATTAATGGACTATGTATATTTTTAAAAAATAAAGCATACATGCCATAAACTTCCAAACAGTCATAAAATTCAAGTAAAAGAATATTTTTTCTGCTCAATTTTTCTTGTCAGAGCTGCCTACA